>JASDQU011403094.1:53212-66559 GCA_032191745.1 Picea mariana
TATATCGGGTTTTCGTAGGTGACAGTCCTGTAAATTTTGCAACGGGAATCGCAATATCCTGAACTGTGAAGTCCCGAAGGCTAAAAGGGTTGTGTGGGCCACAGAGGACACAGCAAGTGGACAGGTGGTGCACTCTCGACAAGAAGTCAATTCAGTTGACCATTTCGGGGTTTCCTAGGGTGAAGTCTCGAACCCTTTGCATTAGGATTCGCGATATCGTGAAGTTCAAGGTCCCGATGGAGTAAAGGGGCGTTGAAAGGTCAGCCTTGTGAGTGCATCGGAATTTTGGAAAATCAGGTTTCAGGAATCGTGGAAACAAGTTGCTTGACACCACGACCACAAAAATCGCAATAAGGAAAAACCCGTAAGAGAAAGAGGAAGGGTCAGCGTTGACTGTTTTCGGGTTTCAAAGATCTGGAGATAGGGCGCTTGACCAACGGATTCGTGAAAGTGCGACGTCCAATCGCTTGAAGTAAAACGAGATTTCTTAAAGTTAAGTATGTGTGTAGATTTTCCGAAAGGGAAATATAAGAGCCATTTCAAAGCTCTTCGGGCCAGTGAAAGGGAGAAAGATCCTGTTGACGTGGACCTTCCGACCTGCGGGTTGAGGAGGGGGATTGCGTCATCATCATTTTTGGTATCAGAGCTCAGAAAGGTTCTTTGCTTTCTGTAGAAAAGAAAAAGAAAATTCACCATGCTTCCAAGGAGAAGGGACAGACAAACACCCGATCCACCAGAGGAGAGGGAAATGCCAAGAAGAAGAGGTAGGCAGATGACTGATCCAGCCATGGAGAGAGAAATGTGTGATCTATGCGCTAGACTTGAGGACAACAAGGCCTTCCAACATTTAACAGAATTGTAGACATACTCAAACTAGGTATGTTCTTGTGGCATCGAAAAAATCAAGAACTAAAAGATTGAATTACATCACTTTGTTCTATATTTGGTTCTTTAATTCTCACAAATATTCACACTCAAATAAAAAAAAATATTTCACACNAGAGATGGGTGTCTCATCCAAATAGATCTTTCATCACAATATCAAGCCAAAATTTACATCATCTTCAAAATAATAAAAAAATAAGAAGTATGAACACATTGTTGAATTAAACCTCCGTTATAATGTCTATGCCATGCATTCTATGATTGATTTTAATAACCATTATGGAACCATTAATTGAAATGGATTTGTTTTTCCATCAGCAACAAATTTCCTTCTAAGGTGGCAATGCATTCTTCCCGCAACGATCCACGGATTCTTCCCACAACTCCTTCACGCAGATTCATCTCCTTCACACAGATTCCTCCCTCGGCTCCTTCACACAATCGACTTTCTTTAAACATTCTTCACGGCATTGAATTCCTTTCAAACTCTAGCAAAAATAACAATAGAGCTATTTGTACACACAAAATATTCACCATCGATGACTCCTTCACGCTCCACCTTCGCTTGATTTTCTTCGAATCTGGTAGCAGATCTTCTGCAAAACACCTAGAAGCTTATTATGTTTTGATAGATATTTAACTTACTTCTTCTCTTAAACAATGTTCCTTCAACTGTGTGTAGGCAGCTCCGGTTCTCCTCAATGAACAATAAAAGGTACAAAAAATTCAAGTTGTGGCTATACTCCCTGCATGATAGAAACGCAGCAACAAAACAAACACGTTCCAGCAATACCTGACTTAATTAAACCTTTGTGAGGCGATCGCAGTAGATAATTCCTTCATGCAATGATTTGGCAATGGAAGCACTCGATGACAACGCTCGGTAGAAGCTCTGCGCTTCAATCAATGGATCTGCAAACTTGCAAACTTGCGATCAAATACAAACACTCAATAATTTAAACAATACACATTTAAAAATTCAACACACTCCTACCCTACATATATACATAGGATCAACTGTCAATTTATCTCATATTCCTTTCCCACTTGTGAGAGGGTCAAGGTTGTCCTTTCTCTGATACCAACTTGGAAAGCGAGAGAACAGTCATTGCACAAATAAATCACACAATAATAGTTTGTATTACTCAATTATGCACACAATACATAGACATATATAGCTGGAATGAGATCCAACTTATTCCACTCTTGGAGGGAGAGGTTGAGAGAATCTTTCAACAACCTCAGCTAACCCAATCCAATCCCTAAACTTTAACATGCATCAATCCAATCCCTAAACTCTAACATGCATCATAATGAGGCATTATCTCTAACAAAGTCCTGACTAGATTTTAACAATTCTTTAATTATGATATGATTGTGGTGTCTTTACTTTGAGATTTACTATTAATTTACAATACCAACCATTGATGTACATATGATTTGACTGGGGGACTTTTAGTATTTTTTGTTTTGTTTTCTTATCCATTTCTGATAGTTATTTTATTTTCTTACCCTTATTCCAATCATGTGGTATCTTATTTCAGTCATGTAGATATCTTACGAGCCTCGTGGTTTATCAAAGGCATGGTCAATGGGAGGTGTTGATTCCTATATCTACCAGAATACTGTAAAGGATTTTTTGAAGTGGCTTTGATTAACGAAATCTAAACGGCCAGTTTTTATTTCTTATCTTATTGAGCGCTAAATCAATATGGGTTTAAAAGCACCAGAAACATTTCCACTTGTTTTGTGAATCACTGCATAGTAATTGATGGTAATCATCGTGTGTGATCTTACATTAGGGTTTTGTGAATCACTGCATAGTAATTGTGGGTAATCATCATGCGTGATCTTACATTAGGTTTGCAAATTGTGAGAAATAAGTGATTAAATTAGAGTTTACACTTATTTTGTGAATAATTGGGAATTATTGTGCATTCTTTTTTTCTTTAGATATACCTATGCATCCTATTTTGGTTTTCTTGTAATCGGATAAAAATGACACCGAGTTCGATTTTGTGGACCTAGTAATTTCTTTAAGTTCAAAAATTGTTGTTTGAAAAAAATCGATTTATTCCTGTCGGAAAGAATCAATATGAATGAATGAGAAAGACAACATAGATCCACTTTGGTAAACAAAGATACAGTGCGAGCTCCACTTCCACGCAGTTTGGAGTATCCATCTTTTTAGGATGTAATCATTTCACTGCCTCTGTATAAACAGTGAATCGGCGGCTGTCTTGACCCTTCAAGACTCGAGGATTAACCATCGATTACAATTGTGTCTTACATAGCTTAAACGGTGGTTGCCTTAACCTTTCAAGGAAACTAGACACCATCACTGCCTTGATCAAAATTTTTAGAGGATCAAAGGGGCAATTTGTTAGTGTTTAAATACCACAATTGAATTGTAATCTGTGTACAGACAAGAAGCTTGAAGGTTTTTTGAATAAAATTTGTTATTCTATGTTTGGAGTGCTCTACGTTTATAATTTTGATTTATTGAGTTTGTAAACTCTATTTCTAGTTTTTTCTTCTTCTGATGAGCTATCGGCTCATGCAATAGAGCCCTTCAACTTCCAACACACAGATACTCAAAACCCCCAAGCACTAAGTTCACATTATATTCGCAATATCACGAATCAGGAGCATTCATTTCATTTCATTTTCATGCTAGGTGCTTCAATCATCGAACCCCGAAGTTACGGGTCCCACACCTTTCTCACACCTCATGAAATCGATGGTCATTGCATTGTGTTGTAACACACTCGCTCACCTCTCCAATTGCCGAGACATGAAGTGTTGGGTCCCATGTCCCTCTCGCGTATCGTGAACTCGACAATATTGCACTTGTGTGTTTTTGGTGTTCATCCGTTGTAATTGCCAAGACCCCAGTGCCGATGTGCCACCTACATCACCCACATTTGGTATCTGAGCCTGTATTGTATCTTGTTAGTTGCTCATTGTTCCTATTTTTGCCCAATTTTACTGTGTGAGAATTTATTTGATTCCTTTCAAGATTTTATAAATGGCTACGTCTGGTAGCAGTTCCTCTCAAACTCAAGTTCCTGTCCTGAGCAAGAAGTCATATGATTCCTGGTATATTCGAATGAGGATGACTTTGCATTCTCGGGATTTGTGGACTTATGTTATTGATGGTTATGCCGAGCCAATCGATGCTGTAGCAGAATTGGCTCTATCTAATGTTGACCGTCTTTTGCTGAAGGAAAAAAGGAAGAAGCATAATAAAGATCTTGGATTAATCCAACAAGGATTAAATGAAGACATTTTTATGAAGATTGCTAGTGATGCATCTTCGAATATGGCTTGGGACATTCTTGAAACCTATTATCAAGGAGTGTCCAAGGTGAAGACAGTCAAGTTGCAGAACTTGAGAAGGGATTTTGAAAATCTGAAGATGAAGGATAATGAAAGTGTTGATACTTTCATGACTCAAGTAATTAGTGTTTTGAGCCAGCTTAGTCAATTTGGAGATGATATTGAGAATAAGAGATTTATTGAGAAAGTGTTGAGATGTTTACCCAAGAAGTTTGAACCCATTGTTGTACCCATAGAGGAATTTAAGGATTTAAGTCAAATGCAAATTAATGAGTTAATTGGTTCCCTTGTTTCTCATGAATCTAGGATATCTAGATATGAAGAAGGAGCATTGGAGCATGCTTTAAAATCCCAACTGCATGTTACTAGAGGTAGAGGCAGAGGCAGAAGAATGTTTCATACTCGTGGAAGAGGAGGTCAATTTTCTGGTCGAAGGGACAACATTGTTGAATCAGAGTCTGAGAAGAAGTCTCGGCAGAATCCTCCTAATTTAAGAGGGAGCAACAACAAACCCTGGAAACAACAAAATCAGAGGTATGATAAAACTAAAGTACAATGTTATTATTCTAAGAAGTTTGTGCATTTTGCTAACAAATGTTGGAAGAATCAGGAAGATGCTGGAAAACAGTCTACACATATTACAAATGAGTCTGAGGATCATCAAAATCCTATGTTTTTGACCTGTAATGTCACTCAGGAAAGTGAAAATGATATTTGGTTTTTTGATAGTAGTTGCAGTAACCACATGACTGGTAATAAGGATTTATTTTCATTTACTGAAAATAGTATTCAGTCTGAAGTAAAACTGGGAAATGACTGTAAGGTTACAATTAATGGTAAAGGTGTAGTTCCAGTTTACACTAAGGATCATCATAAAAGAAATATTGATGATGTTTATTTTGTGCCTGGTCTAAAATGCAATCTTATTAGTGTTGGACAACTTATGGAGAAAAAGTACAGAGTGTTCTTCAAGAACATGGTATGTACAATCTATGATAAATTTCCCAGCAAACAGTTGATTGCAAGAGTAGAGATGACCAAGAATAGAATATTTCCACTTGTTATGAAAAATGATTTGAGTGGTTCTTTGAATGATTATAAAGTTGGAAGCCTAGATGAATCTTGGTTATGGCATTTGAGATATGGTCATTTACATTTTGGTGGCTCAGATATGTTACAGAAGAAATAGATGGTAAAGGGGTTACCTTGTATTCAACAACCTGCAAGATCTTTTGAGAGCTACATACTTGGAAAACATCATAGAGAGAAATTTGTTTCAGGTGTTTCCTACAAAGAAAAAGCTCCATTGGAAATTTTCCATATAGATTTATGTGGACCTATGCAAACACCTTCTTTAACTGGTTTTCTTTATTTTATGACTTTCATTGATGATTTCGATAGGAAGACTTGGTTGTATTTGTTGAAACATAAATCTGAAGCCTTTGATGTTTTTAAGAAGTTTAAGTCTATGGTTGAGAATGAGAGTGGTCAAACCATTAAAATCTTAAGGTCTGACAGAGGAGGTGAATACAAACTTGATGAATTCATTGAATTTTGTGATCTTCATGGAATTAAAAGGCAGTTTATTGCTTGATATACTCCACAACAGAATGGAATGGTTGAAAGGAAGAGTCAGACCATCATGGATATAGCTCGAAGCATGTTGAAAAGGAATAATCTTTCAAATGAATATTGGGGAGATGTGGTTCTTTGATCTATTTTTATCTTGAATAGAAGTCCAACCAAGACTGTGAGGGATCATGTACCTCAGGAAGCCTGGGATGGTAAGCCTTGCAATGTTTCTCATTTCAGAATATTTGGGTGTGTTGCATTTGTGCATGTACCAGGAGAAATGAGGAGGAAGTTGGATGACAAAAGCGAGAGATATATCTTTGTTGGATACAGTGAGGAGTCTAGGGCATATAAAATCTACAATCCCATCACCCAGAAATATGTAATCAACAGAGATGTTCAATTTAAAGAAGATGAAGCCTGGGATGGAAGTATTGACAAATCAATTTTAGAGGGAGCTATGTTACCCTGTGAAGATGATGATGGAGTTGAGCAGGCTGAAGGAGATGGACATATGGTTCCACATGCACATACACATGCAAGAAGAAGTCTAACAAGGCCAGCACCGGATTTCATCCCATCTCAATTTAGAACGCCTAGAACTCATGAGTGTGATGAACCATCTTGACATGGTGGATATCAATCAGATTCACAGGTAAGTAGTGAATCAAATCCCACTTTGGCTTCATTAAGAAACAAATTTAAAGGACAAAAGACTAGAAGCTTAAGAGAATTGTATGATCATAATGAAGAAGTAGATTAGATTTCAAATTTTTCATTAATGGCATGTGATCTTGTAAGTTTTGTTGAAGCTGCTAAAGATGATGTCTGGATAAAAGCAATGGATGGGGAGATTGATTCCATTGAAAAAAATAACACTTGGGATCATGTAGATTTACCTGAAGGTAAGAATGATATTGGTGTTAAGTGGGTTTATAAGACTATGTTGAATGCAAATCATAAAGTTGAAAATTACAAAGCAAGACTTCTAGCTCAGGGGTTTAGTCATCAACCCGATATTGATTACAATGAAACATTTTCTACTGTAACAAGAATTGACACTGTAAGGATGGTCTTAGCTATTGCAGCTTGGAATAGATGAATCATGCATTAGATGGAAGTCAAGTATGCATTCTTGAATGGATATTTGGAAGAAGAGGTTTATGTAAGACAACCTCTGGGTTATGAGATTGATAAACACAGAGATAAAGTTTACAAGTTAAGGAAAGCTTTATATGGATTAAAGCAAGCATCCAGAGTTTGGTATAGCAGGATTGATGAATACCTGATCAGTGTTGGATTCAGCAGAAGTCCAAGTGAACCAACTCTGTATACAAAGGTAAACCAGAAAGGTAAAATTTGGATTGTCTATTTGTATGTTGATGACCTAATTTTTACTGGAGATCTATCTGTAGATGATTTTAAAAATGCCATGAAAACAGAGTTTGAGATGACTGATTTAGGATTGATGAAGTATTTTCTTGGAATTGAAGTGGATCAATCTGATGATGGAATTTTCATTTGTCAAACTAACTATGCAAATGAAGTATTGAAAAGGTTTAGAATGTTGAATTGTAAACCAACTGCAACACCTATGACAAATGGTATTAAACTTAGCAAGTATGATGGTGGATCATATGTTGATCCAACTCTGTATAAGAGGCTGGTTGGAAGCCTTATGTATTTAACAACAACCAGACCTGATATCATGTTTGTTGTAAGTTTGATTTCAAGATTCATGGAGACTCTGAAGAGTACTCATTGGCAAGCAGGAAAGAGGATCCTGAGATATGTTGTTGGAACAACTAACTTTGGTATCCGATACATATCAAGTTTAAACTTTGAGCTGATCGGATATACTGATAGTGATTTTGCAGGTTCCATTGATGACAGGAAAAGCACATATGGGTATGTGTTCAGTCTTGGATCTGGAGCAGTGGCATGGACATCAAAGAAACAACCGATTGTGACTCTATCTTCTACTGAGGCAGAGTATGTCACAACAGTTGTAGTTGCATGTCAAGCTGTGTGGATGAGAAGGGTCTTGAATGAATTGTTGCATGATCTGAATAATGCAACCCAAATTCTCTATGACAATAAATCTGCCATTGCATTGTCAAAGAATCACGTCTTTCATAAACAGAGTAAGCACATTGATACAAGGTATCATTTCATTCAAGACCTGGTAACCGGTAAAAAGATTTCAGTTCAGTTTTGCAGATCCGAAGAACAATTTGCAGACATATTTATGAAGCCTTTGGGAAATGAATTGTTTAAAATACATAGAAGAAATATTGGGGTCTGCAAGTTGTAATGCGTTGTTTACAACAATTTTGTTTTACATATTTTTAGTTCGGTTTTCTATGAAATGATTAAAAGGGAGTATGATGTAATCATTTCACCACCTCTGTATAAATGGTGAATCAGTGGCCATCTTGACCCTTCAAGACTCAAGGATTAACCATCGATTACAATTTTGCCTTACATAGCTTAAACATTGGCCGCCTTAACCTTTTAAAGAAACCAGACACTTTAAGTAAGAACAAGGAAGTGAGTAAGAAAGATAGTACCAGTTGATGGAAACTTGAGAGAAGAGTGGTAATTCAAAGACCAAGGACGTAAGAAAGATAGTGCTAGATTATCGAAACTTGAGCCGAGAGTGGTAGGGTCATAGGTTATTTTATTCACATATGATATTCCTCCTTGAAACATTTAACAAATGGTTTAGCCATAGTAATTAAAAAAAAGTAACTTGGTATAAAAAAAAAAGGTAACTTCCTATTGTTATCACGTGAAAATAAAAGGTGTTATAAAGTGACTTTTGTGTTTTTCTATAAAGGAGTTATTAGTTTTCAAAATTGTACTTGGTGTTATAAAGAGTTGTTGGAAGTTATAAGAAGCATATCACGTCTCAACAGATAACATTGAAGTTTTTTGTATAATCCATAAGGTTACCTAAGGGGTTCAAAAGGAGGTCTTATATTTTGCACATTATGCATATTTGAAGCATTTCAAAATGGAAGGAATCGACAAAATGTTTAATATTTTGCACATATTGACTAACAAGACTCCGGAATCTACAATTCATATGCAAAATAGAACTCTCACTAATGTTCTCACTTATTTTCGCATACATCACAAAAATATACATCTACTTCAAACAAAAACAAAGTTTTTGAATGGCCAGTTGATGTCATTTAATGATGACACCAATGAACAAGAAAACAAACCGAAGGAACAAGAAAACAAACTTGGCTTGTTGATTGTGAGTTGTTGTCTTTTTCTTTTGATGAATTCACTGTAGCTTTGATTGATGACACTGAAAACAAAGTGGATAAATTGAAGGTTCAACATATGGATTAGGTTGAGAATATGTAAAAATTTGTTAGAGGATGGGAAGAATTACAATTTAAATGAAAAAAATGTGGCTTAGGATACTAAAAGGATCATGATAACCATGTTCATATTCTTAATTATTGTAAACCACTTCCATTTGTGAGCGGTGGGTTTTTGGTTAATATTGATAGGAAGTAAGAACTTGATAAGGATCATGTATAGGATGTTAATGTGGATGTTCATATAGTTTTTGATGTTGATACTATTGTTGATGATATTGAGGATAATAGAGTTATTGCGGATTTGCTAGTTGATGATACTCCGTTGGGCAAAGAACTTGTAATGTGTCGACATTGTCAACAAGTTGGTCATTTTGAAAGACTTTAAGTTTCAAAGTCTAACTTACAATATTCCATTTTATGATGATCGATTATGGATTCATGATTCAGTATAGCCAATGAATTTATGATTTCAGGATGATGGATGATCGAGGATTTTTTCAGGAAATGATGTTTGTTTCATGATTGGATGATGGATTTGGATTGGTAAGTTTGATCTTCAAATATTTTTTTGCTGAGACAATTCAACACTTGAGATTTTGGTTTTTTGATGGAAATTGGATGGATGGATGACTTTCCACTTTTTGGCACTTGATGGACTACATTTTATGGATTTTCTAACATGTTTGATGGACATTTGGGTTCAGGATTTGGAGCAATACCAACATTTTACTTAGTTTACTACTCACAGGTTTTTTGGCTAAGGATTTGCATATACATGTTTTGGATGTTGTTAGACACTTTTGTTTGTCAACATGATTTTTGATAGTACTTTATGTTTCGATATGTAAGAGCTTCGTAGTCTTCAGACTTCTCAGGAATGGTATTTTGACCTTGTAGAGGACATACGATTCTTCTTCTCTTTTCTCTTAACACATTGGATTGCGAAGGTTTTTCAGGATATGGGATGTGTTAGACTTGAAACTAATTCAATTCTCATCAGGATTTTCTCACAATGGTTTGGTTTCACTTCAGTGACCACTCAGAGGATATCTAGCTCATTTGATGCACAATGAGTTTTCCATATTTATTTTTCAACATTTTCTTTTGGTGGGTTTTTAGGAAGATATCCATAGGCACTCATGCGATTTCAGTCCATGAGTTACATATTTAATACTTGGATATGTTATCATATTTTAAATTGGTCTAGCCCCCTATCGATGCTTATTGTATCCACAAGGAATATACTTTATGGCCTTTACTCTCCATTCAACTTAGCGATCAACATGCTATAAGACTTATCCTAAGGAAGGTGCAAGTACCGGTAAATAATTCATCTTCTTCAAGAACAGGGGAGGAAATTAATTGAACTAGAATAAATTATATTATGATTACTTAAAGGATGGTTGTAACTATTATTAGTATTTTGGCTATTACTAGGACTACTATTAACATCACTTTTTCAATGACATAGATACTTACATTAGGTTTTTCTTGTACTTCACCTACCATAAGGCCCAACACATAGACTATTTATGCATTCTGGGCTAAGGCACCCTAAGTGGTGTTCCTGCGAAGTGTTATTTCTTTAACGGACACTTTTAGGGGCCCAATATCTATTGATGCCATATATACCTTAAACCCTAACAATACTATAACCTTAGGAAAGGTGAATCGGACCAGGAGGGATTCAATACAAATAAGAGGGTGCACGAGAATAGATTTCATAGAAAAGTAGTGGGGAATTAAAAGGTTTTTTTACAGACTTAAGATTAAAGGGGTTTTTTTTAGAAGTAATCTTAAGTTCTAGCTAGACCTTAAGAACTGGTTAGTTATGATACAATTATGGGGTCGTTACTTTGAGATGTAATATTAATGTACCATTAATGTGCATATTATTTGACTTGGCTTGGTTCCTTTTTCCATCATTTTCTTTTCTTCTCCATTTTATTAGTTATTTTATTTTATTTCCATCATTTCTATCAATTTTGGAGTTGTGAGGTATTTTGGTGTGTTGATGCCTATTTTTCCCTATTAATGGTATTTAAATAGGCCCCCACCCCCATTCAAAATTCAACAGAATTAATGGTTAGATTTCAAGATTGTCGGGATTGCAATGTTTCCCATGGATTCTATCATGACGATATGGAACTGGAATTTAATCAAAATGACCCTTCACTTAATTACTGTAAACATGCACCCTTCGCTCAAGTATAAACTTTTATGTTGAACTCTTCACTTTGTCATCGTGTCAAGTGACTTATAGGTGTATGTGCACATAAACCTTTGTGTTATTTACATGCAGAGAGAATAATGGTGGACGAGAAAGACAAATATGTGGGATGTGTTTCCTCATGATATGAGTTTGGACAATAGTGTTCAATTGGCATTAGTCAACTTGGATCTTAATGAACCAATGCTAGATTCATTCACTTTTGATGATGGTGATCCTCTTGAGGAGTCATCCTCCACACCAATAGATGCACATATTGCATTGAATATATAGGAGGAGAAGGAGGATGGAGGAGAGAGCATTGGTAGTCATGCTATTTTTGATGATTATGACATGGACAACTACTAACAGTCGTGACTCATAAGCTATGATATTATTCCATTTACAATTATATTATCTACCTTATGGTTATTTTGTATTTTTAATTGTTATTCCCACCTATAGTATCAGTGGCTGAGACTCAGTATCTATCTCCATTTTGATTTTGATGACTTATTGAGATTCAGAATGTGGTAGCTTGTGGTTCTAATTTCTTGTGTGTTAAGTGTTTGTCATTTGATCATCATTGAAGTTACAATGTATAATGAATAATGATTTATCATTTATGTTACATGTTCAAAATATGGATCTTTATGTCTAAATTTCATTTTTGTATTTGTAATTTTTAAATATTTTTCATATGTATAATTATATTTGTGTGTGTGTGTGTGTGTGTGTCCTTGTATACTCACATACTTGTATTTTTGTATCCTCTATGTCCTCGTATACTTGGATGAACTCTACCTTTGAAGTATTTATGGAATTTTGCTACATGATGTAAATGGTAGATGGATCTAACACTCAATATAACATGCATAACCCTTGAATTGTTGACCTTGTTGAGTTTGTCTATAAAGAAAGATGGTAACCCTCTTGGATGTCTATATCCTTGAACACACAACCTCCAATAAGCATGTAGTTCATATTCTCTAAGTGAGTTGGTCTAAGAACTATGATTATTGGAGTATATATCACTTTTGTTGAGTATTCTATAACATGTATGAGAAGGAGATGACATGACAACCACAATTACGACATATGTGATGACGTGTGTAGAAAAGTGCTCATTGTGGGGAGTGTGAAAAATAACTCATGGTTGTAGTGTCGTTGTTATATGAATTGTGACTTAGTTTAAACATATATGTATGTTTTATTACATGGCGCACATGAGAATATAAAATTGCCTATTTGAAAATGGATAACCTTCACTTTTGCATATTGAAAATAATAAACTTAGTTTTAACAAACTAAAAGAATAAAACAAATTTACAACATCAATAATAATTTTATAACATTATATTATTTTATATTTTTTGAACTAAAATTATATTCCTATCTATATGTTTAATATGTAATATATATTATATATTTTGGAAGTTTTAACTTTGGATAATGACAAGAGTAGGTTTGGTTTTAAAAAACTAACTGATTCTCTGGTTGAATCTTAAAACTTAAAACTTTGGAAGTTTCATTATTGCATTACATTTATAAATTTGTGATTTTCAATAGTGTGATAAAATATTGTTAAGATATTAGAAAATTTATTAATTACATAATGGAA
The DNA here is from genome assembly GCA_032191745.1 of Picea mariana. Taxonomy (NCBI): domain Eukaryota; kingdom Viridiplantae; phylum Streptophyta; class Pinopsida; order Pinales; family Pinaceae; genus Picea; species Picea mariana. Next base: position 66,177 of record JASDQU011403094.1, read on the forward strand.
ATTTGGTCATCTATATATTAATTTAATTTATCATGATATTTTTAAAATTTCAAAAATATCTAAAATTTAAGAAGAAAATTAAATATTATTAATAATATGAATGTGTATTTATAAGATCAATAATATCAATATGAACAATATTAATCCTATATTGTTTATATAATCTTTTACCCTGAACTTTAAAGATTTTATTTAAATATAATTAAACTCAAAGATAACAAAGTCAATTATTCTAAATAATTAAATAATTATTTAAATTCTTTAAAAAATAAAAAGAAAAATATGATAAGTAAAACCACCAAAAACCTTATTAAAATAAAATATGATATTGTTTGTTAATTTTTTTTTCCCGACATGAAATAAATGCACCTTTTCATTTTATT
>JASDQU011403095.1:31861-44454 GCA_032191745.1 Picea mariana
CTAATTACAAATCACTATATATATGTACATACATATAATGTAACTATTGTAGATGTATTTAAAAGGAAGATTTATTTATCTAACTTATGTACATGATATACAAACTACAAGTTTTAATCTAAACTTACGAAACTCAATGTGGAAAATGATTGCTGCTAGGAAGAAGATAAAGAAATCACATAAAAATATTTTTTGTGTTTTTCCTTTATAAATCTAAACTAAAAAAGAAAAAATACAATGAAACATGAATGTGTGGATAGTCGAAATCCAAACAATACATTCGAGTTTCAGTGACAAGTAAACAACATAAAAATGTAAATGCGCTAACCTGTTATTGAGTTAACGATATGTATCCAAGCATCTGCATGATCAGATAATGTCCAACTACCACGTCCAAGAGGGAAACCTGTAATGAACCTTAAGATTGTTCTAAATAAATCCAAAACAATGTGTTGGCAATTGAGTTTTAATAATAGAATGAATGATACAAATAGGTCCTGTGATCTTATGATTGCAAGTAATTACATTAAGATAAATTTGATTGTAACAACATTGCATTTAATCATTCAACTAGAAATTAAAGATAAATCCTGTCATTTAAGCTGAATAGATGATCACAATGTTAATATCTAGAGCATCAAATATGGATGGTATTTATAAAAGAATTATCCCAAAACACAACAGATTGTGAAGTCTAAAGCTATCAAAACCTATAAGTATATCAGGATAAACAAAGCATAAATGAGAACACCATTTACAAGAAGCTAAAGCTAAAATGCACAATGTTGTTCCATTCAAGTTTGTGAATTAATCATCCATATTCAACCCCAGGCCAAGATACCTTCATTACAAAAAATCTGTAGTATTTAAAGAGTTCTTGCAAGCCAAACATCCTATCTTGTAAGATAGGATCAGATCTCAAAAGGATCTACAAGTTACAAAAATAGAGGGTCCAAAGCCACTCAATATCAAATTGAATCTTCAAAATTATGAAAGTTTTGTTTTGATTTACAAAATAAGCCAAAAGGAAATGACTAATCAACTAAGTCCATAACTGATACATCTTATGAGATCACCACAAGATACATCATATCCTGAAAGAAAACAAAATAGACAAATTAGATATTTATTTAACTAACATTTTCAAATTTTATATGAAAATCGACTTGAATTCAAACTATTTTTTTTTTTAAAAGATAAGCTACAGGTTTCTATAGCTAGTTAAAATAGAAAAAAAAATCAAAATCAAATCTAATCTATTTTATTTTCAAATTAGAATCAAATCAAAAACAAAAAAGACTATTTACTATCTCTGCAATTTGACCAAGAGGCACCTGATAAATCTGAATCTATGATGGTGAAATTCATTGAGTTTTTTAGTGATCATTTTATTTAAACTGCTTAATCCCCTTGTTTATAAAACTCAACTCTGAGTTACCCTATTTATTATTCTTTGGATTTTTCTTACCAGTTGGTTTGTCAACAATATCCTGAAATGGATCAACAATAGGAGCAAGAGGAACCTTCTCTTTGAATACATCCACTACCTCCTTTTTCAATTTTCTGGGTATGAAATTATATTGAGGCTTTTCCTGAAGGGTTTTTCATAGGAATAGATTTTAGTTTATTGGATGCATGGTATTCATGTGGATTTTTACAAAGGTCTTTGATAGCAAGGTTTAACCTCTGTCTATGATAGAACTCGGCCGTTTTCTACAGATCTTCAAATCCACAGAGAGGAAATGAAAAATAAAGAAAACTCGAACACAACATATTTTCTGAGAAAATGATGTCCAAAAAACGAATCATACCTGTGAAATAAAAACGTTTCTGAAGAATCTTCCCATGGTGAAGCTAAATGGGCCCATTTCGGTTCTGGGTTTTCAAGGGTTTGATCTAATTCATAATCGTTTGCTCAGAATAACTCCTGCAAAAACGTGTCTCTGGCAGACAATTACGGGGTTGACCAGACTGTAACAAGAGAGATTCAAAACAATTGTGGGTTTAGATGACAGAGGTAGGAGAGGTAAGTCTGAGAAGATTCCATGAAAAGAAAATAAACAGAGATCCCGTGTGATCAAAACAAAGATATGGAGGTCTTGGTTATGGGGTTTAAACGCTGATGGTCATGAATGCTTCGAGTACATCCCATTACCAAAACTCTTAACTCAAAATGAGAGGCTTGCCAACTCATTTTGCCAGCCAACATGATGTAAAAGACACTATCCCAATGCGGTTAAATTCTATGATATGAAAAGGGTACACTTGAATTACAAAGGCTAGGATATGGATACATTTTCATAAACCAAATATTAAACAAAAAAATGGTATATCCTTTTAAAAGAGATAAGCATACCATCAAATAGCAATTCATCATAGGTGTTTCATTGGTATATGAAAAGCTCATTTAAAATGAAAAATATTAAGCCCATTGACTCCTTGAGACCAAGCCTTGATAAAAATCAAAATGCAACTTGAGTTTCAATTGGCTTGATTCATGCGTACAATCATGAATCAAGCATGAAAACATGAAATAAAAATGAAATGGAGAATCAGAACATCCTTTTTACAACCGACTAGTCACCTTCAAATAGCAATATTTGCAAGATGAGGCGTAGGCATCTACAAAAATTATCATTTGTCACTTTAAAAGCACAAAAAATTGTAGGGATGCCAACAAGGGCAACTTTCTGGGAGAAGCAATTATCTCTGCATCACTGATGAGTTCATGTTAGGACTTCTTAGAATGATTACATATCCAAGCATAGTTGAAGGACATCAAGCATCTCAACAATCATTAGACAGTACAACTTCAAATATATTCCTGTTCAAATGAAATCCGGTGACAAATTTTAACTACGAGAGCAACGATGTTCAAGTCAATGGCTTCGATACTATTGACAGGGCCACTGCTGCCAGCATGCATCCATAGCCTCGGCAGGGATGTCAATTAACCCAATCTGACGCCTCTACCCTGTCCAAGAAATTTCAATTCAAAATGAAGGATACTTAAAGCCAATATAAAAAATTATACTTGATAATTTTCTTGAACCCGACATTGCTTCGCTGCCAGTAGGCCTATTCAGTACCCCGACGAAGTTATCTTGGCATCATGCATGCATTTAACTGCTACCAACATACCTGCTTAGTATCCCGACGGGTTTACAAACACTTCCCACAACTCTTGAGAAATTGTTTACAATCTAATATAAATTTAAAGATATTCAGAAGAGCGGGGTGATGCTGAAAAATTTCAGTCTTCAAAACACTTGTTATTTTCCAGCCTTTAACTTTTGTGCTTGATAAACTTCATTATGATCTAAAATTATTTTTCTGATGAAACTAATTTTTCGAGGACAGGAAGGCATACTTGAGTCGCTTTTATTAAAAGCAGGGACAGCGTAAAAAGCTCTAAAGATGTTCGTGTCTACTCATAATTATAAAGTGAGACTAGGGAACCTGCTTCGAACAGAAAATTTTCTTTTAGCCAGTCTATGTTCCAACAATTCACAACATTGATGCTCTTGGAAAGACCTTAACAGTTGCTTCATAATGATGCATTCTGATTTCCCTTGACAAACTAAAAGGTGACACAGACATAAGTTTAACCAAGAAGTAGCGAAAACAAAAAAATTGAAAAGAACCAAAATAAAAAATCAAAAGAAAACTTCAAACAAAAAAGTATGTACAACGAGGTGGATCTAGAAAAATCAAGAAAAATATCTTTTGAGTGGCTAAAGAAAATAGAAAGATCCTCATTGATATGAATGCAGTCCTACTTGTGGCTCCTTGGATCAGGGTTGAATTTACGGTTCAAATTTATTTATCTCTTTACTTTTCATTTAAAATTTTCATAATAATATTGCAGCTTTGAAAATAAATATTCAACGAAAAGCAGAGAGAGAAGGATCACGCAGACTTCCCTGACAACAGTCATATTATGGTTCTCTTGGTGCGCCCACTTGTGCTCATGACTGCATTATTACAAAGAGAAACAATGAGGAATAAAACTAAATGAAAACCTATTCCTAAACCTACTCTAATTACTAAACAAATTAGAATACTACATGAAGTCATGCTTCCAATGTGGCCATCGGAGTAACTCCAATCCTACAGTAGAAACAAAATCACATATTACTAACAAGAATGGTAGTATATCGAAAAATGACAAAAATATATCATACTCACCTTTATCATCATCATTTAAAAACAAGGCAAGCATGATCTTACCATTCCCTTGAACATTCTTGTTGTATGAATCCTCCAGCCATTCGACAATTTTGTCATTATATGGGTTACAAAAATATGAAAAAATGAGATTATGAAGCTTGTGAGAGTTATGGGGGCCTGACATAACCATCGGCCTAAACCAAAGTGTCCCATCCTCCTGACAATTTTCCTTTCGTTCCATATTTTCTCCATCTGAAGGATATAAAATGAGTGTGTTAAAGTTACCTCGATCTATAAATAAAGTGAAGATAATCTTACCATTCCATGGAAACTTTTCGAGATATGAATATTCCAACCAATCTGCAATACTATCATGATACATGCAATTACTGACATGGGATTGTTCGAAAGAATTCACATGTGACAAATATTCCTGGTGGAAATAAAGTATTAGACTATCAAGGAAAGAATCTTGTAAAAAGGTCGAACCAAGATGGCGAGAACTTATCATGATTCTCGATTGGAAAATAAGTGTTTCATTCTCTTGAAACTTTCCATTGAGCTTAGATATTTCATGGTTAACTATTTGAGGTGAACTAGATGGAATGACCAATATTTTTGAATAATCATCATTGATAATAATATTTGGCCGATTATACTTTTCAACCTCAAATTGATCATGGAAAAATTTAGATCCTTTTCGAAACACAAATTGAGATGAATCAATGGAAGATGCAATTTGGGACTCTTTCAAATCATTTTTTGATTTATCCCTAGATAATTGATGAGAATAATTAATATGTTCACGGGCAAGATTATTTTCCTCTTTATCTTCTATTTGGTAATCTCTTTGTACCTGATTATATAATGTTGAATTCTCTCCAAAGTAATATGGAACATGCAAACGCATGACAATAGGATAAAAAATATCAGGGTACAAGGAATAATATGTAGAAGAATTAAGGAGACATAATGCATCTCTAGAAATGATAGGTATATGCGTTTTGAAATCTGGTTTTGTCCCCTCTCCCTGTATAAACTGATCAACCTCTGTTGTATTCTATTTCAAAGAATACGAGATAGTTTCTAAGAGACAATTTGGTTCATTATGTAGGGGAAAAATTGAGGGCAAATCACTAGAGATAGAAGGTTGATTAATAGTATGACTAATGATTTTGTCTCCTATTGATTGATCATGGATATGTTCAACTAGATTAGGGGCAGATTTATCATCCACATGATTATCAACTTCACATTCGACCTCTTTTACTTTATAAAAATTTATAAAATCTATGAGAGTGTGACCACTGTCGTCTTTTAAAGTCAAGGTTCCTTCTTCAACGGGAGGATACATTGTTTGCAAAGAATGATTAGATGTGACAATTGCATTTTGTAAATAATGATGTTGCTCATGATTTGCTAAAATGAAAGAAGTTGACAAAAATTGTGGTGCTTCAAAATCTTCGAGATCAACATCAAAATTTGAACCATCTTGAGATTGAGTGTTAGTGCTCAATTTAGATTGGTTAACAATTAATTGATCTTGCTTGTTTGAGAGAGAAACAAGATATTTAAACCACTCACTAATAAGCGACATTTCTTTCAAAGGGAACCTAGTACAAACATGAATGAACCTAATTGAAAAATCATTGAATGATTCACCATTTTCTTTCCTTAAGTAACTTAATTCTTCACTTAATTCATCATAATCATAATTGCTAAAGTCTGATAAAAACTCAATTACAAGCTCAAACAAAGAATGAATCGAATTAGCTGGAAAAAATTCAAACCAACATTTAACCCGATCTCGGAAAGTGAGAGAAAACAATCTATATGTAACATTAGGATCAATGATCTTATGTCTTAAACATTTATAAATTTTTTTAGAAATATGGTCTACTGTAGATGTGTTCCATTCACCATCAAAGGTGAGTTCTGAAAAGAGATTAGTTGTCTTGTTGGGAATAACTGGTAGTGAGAAGTGGAAAGCATGTTCCAACATAGTGATTTGGGGATCCATGGGGACATTGAATACATTCGAAATAAATGATCCTACATGGCCATCTTGTCAGTCTGGCCCTCCTTCTAGCACCATTTGTTGACAAGCGAAAATGACCATCCGTCAACTGGAAGAACGAGTCCGGTCCGGGGTTGTCTAATTAAATCAATCCGTTTGGTGTAACTCGTTTTGATGGGTTTAATGGCTCTGTTAGCCAATCTAAAAGTCCTAAAATAAAAGAAATGAAGTAACTAACTAATTACAAATCACTATATATATATGTACATACGTATAATGTAACTATTGTAGATGTATTTAAAATGAAGATTTACTTATCTAACTTATGTACATGATATACAAATTGCAAGTTTTAATCTAAACTTACGAAACTCAATGTGGAAAATGATTGCTGCTAGGAAGTAGATGAAGAAAGCACATACAAATATTTTTTGTGTTTTTCCTTTATAAATCTAAACTAAAAAAGAAAAAATACAATGAAACATGAATGTGTGGATAGTCGAAATCCAAACAATACATTTGAGTTTTAGTGACAAGTAAACAACAAAAAAATGTAAATGAGCTAACCTGTTGGTGAGTTAACGATATGTATCCAAGCATCTGCATGATTAGATAACATCCAACTACCACATCCAAGAGGGAAACCTACAATGCACCTTAAGATTGTTCTAAATAAATCCAGAACAATGTGTTGGTAGTTGAGTTTTAATAATATAATGAATGATATGAATAGGTCCTATGATCTTATGATTGCAAGCAATTACATTAAGATAAATCTAATTGTAACAACGTTTCATTTAATCATTCAACTACAAATTAAAGATAAAACATGTCATTTAAGATGAATAGATGATCACAATGTTAATATCTAGAGCATCAAATATGGGCAGTATTTATAAAATAATTATCCCAAAAGAAAACAGATTGTGAAGTCTAAAGCTATCAAAACCTATAAGTATATTAGGATAAACAAAGCATAAATGAGAACACCATTTACAAGAAGCTAAAGCTAAAATGAAAATTGTTGTTCCATTCAAGTTTGTGAATTAATCATCCATATTCAGCGCGAGGCCAAGATGCCTTCATTACAAAACATCTATAGTATTTAAAGAGTTCTTGCAATCTAAAAATCCTATCTTGTAAGATAGGATCAGATCTCAAAAGGATCTACAAGTTACAAAAATAGAGGGTCCAAAGCCACTCAATATCAAACTGAATCTTCAAAATTATGAAAGTTTTGTTTTGATTTGAAAAATAAGCCAAAAGGAAATGACTAATCAACTAGGTCCATAACTTCTCCATCTTATGAGATCACCACAAGATACATCATATCCTAAAAGAAAATGAAATAGGCAAATTAGATATTTATTTAACTAACATTTTCAAATTTTATATGAAAATTGACTTGAATTCAAACTATTTTTTTTTTAAAAGATAAGCTATAGGTTTCTGTAGCTAGTTAACATAGAAAAAAAAATAAAAAAATCAAATCTATTTTATTTTCAAATTAGAATCAAATAAAAAACAAAAACAACTATTTACTATCTCTGCAATTTGACCAAGAGGCACCTGATAAATCCGAATCTATGATGGTGAAATTTGTTGGGTTTTTTAGTGATCATTTTATTTAAATTGCTTAATCCCCTTGTTTATAAAACTCAACTCTGAGTTACCCTATTCGTTATTCTTTGGATTTTTCTTACTAGTTGGTTTGCCAACAATATCTTGAAATGGCTCAATAGTAGGAGCAAGAGGGACCTTCTCTTTGAATACATCCACTACCTCCTTTTTCAATTTTCTGGGTATGAAATTATATCGAGGCTTTTCCCGAAGGGTTTTGCGTAGGAACAGATTTTAGTTTAGTGGATGCATGGTATTGATGTGGATTGTTACAAAGGTCTTTGATAGAAAGGTTTAACCTCTGTCTATGATAGAAATCGACYGTTTTCTAYAGATCTTCAAATTCACAGAGAGGAAATGAAAAATAAAGAAAACTCGAACACAACAGATTTTCTAAGAAAATGYTGTCCAAAAAACTAAGAATACCTGTGAAATGAAAAATTTTCTGAAGAATCTTCTCGCAATGAAGGTAAATGGGCCCATTTCGGTTCTGGGTTTTCAAGGGTTTGATCTAATTCATAATCCTTTGCTCATAATATCTCCCACAAAAATGTGTCTCTGGCAGGCAATTATGGGGTTGACTAGACTGTAACAAGAGTGACTCAAAACAACAGTGTGTTTAGATGATAGAGGTAGGAGAGGTAAGTCTGAGCGGATTCCATGAAAAGAAAATAAACAGAGATCCTATGCGATCAAAACAAAGATATGGAGGTCTCAGTTGTGGGGTTTAAACACTCCTGGTCATGAATGCTTCGAGTACATCCCATTACCAAAACTCTTAACTCAAAATGAGAGGTTTGCCAACTCATTTTTCCAGCCAACGCGATGTACACGACACTATCCCAATGAGGTTAAATCCTATGATATGAAAAGGGTACATTCAAATTGCAAAGGTTGGGATATGGATACGTTTTCATAAACCAAATATTAAACAAAAAACTGGTATATCCTTTTAAAAGAGACAAGCATACCATCAAATAGCAATTCATCATAGGTGTTTCATTGGTATATGAAAAGCTCATTTAAAATGAAAAATATTAAGCCCATTGACTCCTTGAGACCAAGCCTTGATAAAAATCAAAATGCAACTTGAGTTTCAATTGGCTTGATTCATGCTTACAGTCATGAATCAAGCATGAAAACATGAAATAAAAATGAAATGAAGAATTGTAACATCCTTTTTACAACTGACTAGTCACCTTCAAATAACAATATTTGCAAGATGAGGCGTAGGCAGCTACAGGAATTGTCATTTGTCACTTTAAAAGCACAAAAAATTGTAGGGATGTGAACATGTTTCTAGCATGCAAACAAGCATGCATAAATCTAATATTAATTGCATTAAATCAGTTCTTGTATTCATGATCAGTTCGATGAAACCTATTTGGTAGGAGCTTTATTATATATGATTGGTCCATTAGGATATAATGATCACTAAGATCCTACAGATGAATTACTAGGCCAAGGAAAAACACAAATATTTTTTTTTAACTTCATAATCTCTGAAATCACAATTATTAGAGAACAATTGTTCATATTTTGATTTTGGAACAATGATAAGGGTGTATGAATTATTATTGTATAATATTTCCAAAAAAATCTGTTTTCTTTGTCTCTTTTCATAACCTTGAAAACAATTTTGAAACATCCCCTCAATCAAACATTTGGGTTATACTTTTCCACTTTTGTTGTGAAGCACATGGGTTCATTGTTCTATCATCCATTTTGCACCTGAGTTCATTTTTCTATCATCCATTTTGTGATTAGCCCATAAATAATAGACATTGATTGAGGAAATATGTCAACCTTGACCGATGTAATCTTTTGTTTGGACAAGATCACAGGGACTTTATGATTACTTTTCAATCATCGTTGGGTTTTATTTTTCAACGTAGTTTCCACATTTAGAGCTTCCTCTTATTAAGCCTTTGTTGAAGTATATTGACATCATTGATATCATTAATGAAAGAGACACCAACCAATTATGTATTGATGTAACTATCAACCATGTGGAGATGTCACCTTAGTCTCAAGTGATAGGAATTTATCAAAATTCATAATAATGGATGTCAGTTCCTTCCAAGATGTCAACACAAAAGAACATCCCTATTTTAAGTAATGTTTACAACAACGGATTCGATAGGTTTCTAGTATAATCTTGAAGTTGGCTATGCTTCTCTGAGTTCATTTTGGGTACAGGAAACAAGGTGCAAAAACATTATCCTCATTGGCTGTAGAGTTGTTGATATTTCGCTGATGGAAGATTCAATGTGGGCACATGCATTCAAGAAGAGTTTAGCATGTGTGTATATATATATATATATATATATACATGAGAGAGAGAGAGAGAGAGAGAGAGAGAGAGAGAGAGACGATGTTTACTATCATTTTCCCCTTTTTATAGGGGAAATTGGTATCAAAGCAAGAGTTAACATGGCCTCATATTATCATGGAATACTAAATTTTGTTATAAAAGCTCACAATAACAAAGAAGCCAGAGTTAGAATGGTAAAAATAGAAGGGTTGTTGAGATTATTTCTTCTTGTATTATAAATAGGGTACACCAACCTAACTTTGTTTAGGTCCAAAACCCTTTCTCGCAGCCTCGACTCTTATCAAGGTGGAGTGCCTTAGGGATTTGTGCCTGTCATAATTTTAGGGAAATGATTTTGGATTCCTTTTCACCTTTGATCAAATATCTTTCTAAAAATAGGTTGAACACTCAGTAAACATACGTGGCTCCCATTGTGAATATTATCGGTGGATCTAACATACAATTAGAGTTTCAACAATTTTCTAATGAAAATGGTGTTATAAAATTAGTTTATGCGAATTCTTTGAGTATGTATGTTGTAGGAGATGGGGTCTTGTATCAATTATAATTGTTTTTCTTTTCATCAATAAAAAAATATGGGTTTGTTGAGATGATACAACAATTTTAATGGTGTACATGTTATGTTCAATTTGCAAGCCCTACATATTCTTCATCATTTCAATGAAATGTCCCTTTATATATTTGGATTAAAAAAAAGATTGATATTTTATGGAGTTGTTACAAATGCGTAAATCCAATGACTATATTGAATGGATGCAATATGGATTTTTGACTTTATTACATCCCTATTGTTCCTAGGGGTAGAAAAGGGGTGTGTTAAGCATGTATTGCATAAAAGTATTAGGGAGAAGTTTGAGTCAAGAAAATCTTGGAAGACAACATGAGTATTGGAGTTGATTCACACTGATCTATGTAGACCGATGACAACCTAGGCCTTGAGCAGTGCCGATTATTTCATGAACTTCACTAACAACTTCTCTTGGAAAATTTGAGTGTAATTTTTGAAGCATAAATTAAATTCTCTTGCTTTCTTTAAAGATTTTTTCAAAAAGAAGTAGAAGTTCAATGTGCTCCGTGATAGAAATTTTTATAATAGACAATGTTGGCCAGTATAATTTTAGTGATTTTAGAGGCATTGTAAATCACATGGCATTCAAAATAAAATACTACATCCTACCATCAGTGATGGAATGGGATAGYAKAGATGAATAATCACACAATAGTTGAAATGGTTAGGTGTAGGAGTCATCAAATCATGTAGTGAATTTTCCTCTGGTTGTTAGAATTTGGTGATACATGAAGTCATAATTTTAATTTAATTTTCGACAATMTAAGTCAACTCAGAATAAGGATAAACCCTTTAGGACATTGTTYCATCATATATAGAACTTAGATCATAGTGGAACTCTGATCATACCTAAAAATTTTACTAAATTCTTGTCATATTTATAAATGGAAAGAGGATCYTTCGCTTTTGCTATACGATAAGCTTACTCCCTAGATACATGCTAGAGAGTAGTGGATTTCCCAATAATTCTTTGATTGAAACACTCAACACAATAGTGCAAGTGTTGAATAAATCACCAACTAAAGTAGATGAAATAAAGACTATGAAAAAGGTATTTATCTCTATGTGCATGCTAGCTTACTCCCAAGGTGGATGCTAGAGAGTAAAGGATTTCCCAATATTCCTTTGTTAGAGGTAGTTARCACAATAAYGTAAGCTCTAGAGAGTACTTGCTTGCCCAATAATTCTTTGATTGAAACACTCAACACAATAGTGCAAGTGTTGAATAAATCACCATCTAAAGTAGATGAAAGAAAGACTATGGAAAACATAATATTGCAAGTGTTGAATAAATCACCAACTAAAGTAGATGACAGAAAGACTATGGGAAAGTATTGTTCCCTATGTGCATGCTAACTTACTCCCAAGGTGCATGCTAGAGAGTAGAGGCTTGCCCAATAGTCCTTGGGTAGAGAAAATCCACACAATAGTGTAAGTGTTGTTCCTTGGGTAAATTTGGTACACACAATAATGTAAGTGTTGTATCAGGGTTGAATTGATACCTACTAGAAAAAACCACTTTATAAAAGTGGTTGATATACGCTGATCGACGTATATCAACCAATTTTATAAAGTAGTTGTTGCTAGTTGATGACCGACATGCCTTGGGGACGATCATTGATATATTAATACATAATTAATGTATTAATTAATTATGACATTAATTCAATATATAATAATAATGCATTAATGTAATAGATTAATGTAGATTAATATATTAATGTGTATAAATTAATGGTCTATTAATGTATTAATGTAATATATAATAAGATTGTGATGTATAAATTAAAGTATTGATTCACATTAGTGTACAATGTAAAGGGTGAGTGCAAGCTAATGATGGTCTCTCATGACGCGTTAGTGGCAATGCAAACCTGGAAAAT
>JASDQU011403095.1:60202-71136 GCA_032191745.1 Picea mariana
AATGCATACCATTACCATTGTCAATGCATACCATTGGCAATGCATACCATACCATACCATTGCTAATGCATACCATACAAGGCAATGGAAATGCATACCATACCAAAACAAGGCAATGACAATGCATACCATACCATACAAGGCAATGGACAATCAATGCATACCATTGTCAATGCATAGCAATGGTAGTCATGCCAATGGTATGCAATGGTAGGCATGCCAATGGTATGCAATGATATGCATACCATTGCGATACCATGGTATGCATACCATTGCAATACCATGGTATGCCATAATTGAGAATCCCTAAGACAATTACCACTAAAACCCCAAGACAACCAAAACCCTAAAAATAACCTATAAATGGTATGAAATGGTATGCAGATCATTGCAATACCATGGTATGCATACCATTGGTATGCAATGTTATGAAATGGCATGCATACCAATGGTATGCATACTTGATAATCCCTAAGACAACTACCACTAAAACCCTAGAAGACAACTAAAACCCTAAAAATAACTTATAAATGGTATGCAATGGTATGCCATACTTGAGAATCCCTAAGAGAACTACCACTAAAACCCTAAAAATAACCTATAAATGGTATGCATACTTGAGAATCCCTAAGACAACTACCACTAAAACCCCAAGACAACTAAAACCCTAAAAATAACCTATAAATGGTATTCATACCAATGATATGCAATGGTATGGATTCCAATGGTATGCAATAGTATGCATACCAATGGTATTCCATACTTGAGAATCCCTAAGATAACTACCACTAAAACCCTAAGACAACTAAAACCCTAAAAATAACCTATAAATGGTATGCAGTGGTATGCATACCATTGCAAGACCATGGTATGCAATGGTATGCATACCATTGCAATACCATGGTATGCAATGGTATGCCATACTTGATAATACCATTGCGATACCATGGTATGCATACCATTGCAATACCATGGTATGCAATGGTATGAATACCAATGGTATGCCATACTTGAGAATGCCATTGTGATACCATGGTATGCATAGCATTGAAATACTAGGGTATGCAATGGTATGCATACCATTGCAATACCATGGTATGCATACGATTTCAATACCAATGGTATGCATACCATTGCAATACCATGGTATGCATACCAATGGTATACAATGGTATGCATACTTGAGAATCCCTAAGAAAACTACCACTAAAACCCTAAAAATAACCTATAAATAGAGCCCCTCTCGTGGATGATACACAATTCATTGCATGTAAAAGTAATGGCTTACTTGAGAAACAAGATAGTGTGAGAGAGACAACTTGAAATAGTTGCAATCATCAACAAGTCAATATACACATTGTGCATGTAATGAAACTGTATCATAGATATCAAATTGGAAATTCATTAGTATCATTTTCAAATTTTACGTTTTGAATATCACATCATTGATTATCTATAAGATGTACTATACTAGCATGTAACCACATAAAATTCATACACTTTGAAATTCATATGTCCATAAACATCAAATGTAGAAACAATGTGATTCATAAAAAATGTTCCATGAAATGTATATATATATATATATATATATATATATACCCAACATCGTCTAAATTGTACATTTTTTACAAAATGGAAACTTGTGCCCAGTATACAAGTTACCTAACATTAAAACCATCTATATTATAGCCTAGATACAATATGGTTGTAGTTGGTCAATCATTGACCATTTCCACCCTCGCCACCCTTGGGAGAATCCTGGAAATCTATCCTTCTTCTCTTTCTCGAGGATGCACCTTGAGAAGTTCTAGGCCTGAGCATGCTTCGATGCTCTGGAGACTGCAAAAACAATAAACAATGTTATAATTTTTTTCATCAATTAATTAATAGACATACAAATTGATACTTTGTAATTTAACCTAAGACAACTCACATCATATGAAACTATCAATCATGAGGGTGTTACCCGCCTCCATGACCCCAATCTCTCTACAATGCCACCCTGCATCAGTTACAAGGATCAAGTCAAGAAAATTAAACAAATATCCATAAAAACAAATTCATGAAACATGAAAAATTATCATCAATGCATTATCTCACCTTTAATATATCAGGCATCGATGGAGATTCACCAGCAGATAGAGCACTAGGTTGTACAACCTACTTCGAGACAACCTCTACTGTGGAAGTCTGTCAATGGGGCATAAAGTGGTGGTGGGGGTGGGTGGTAGACAGGTGGGTTGTGATGGACCCCCACAGGTTGTACAAGTGATTCCAACACCCTAGGCCTAGAGAAAGGCAACCCAAAAGAAACGCCCAGGTGCCCAGGGGGTGCAATACTACTATACCTAGCAAATATATTGTCGACTTGCATACATATGAATAAAATTGAACTATTAGTACCAAATACTAAAATTAAAAAACATAAACTCAAACATTTTGATAGTTATACAATATTTAACTTTACACATGATACATGTGATGCTAGTGACTTGTCCATCCCAGATGGACAATCCCTAGCATTTCCTAGTGCCAAATCCTGTAGAAACAAAAGAACATATACAAAATTTTAGGATGTCATAAAATAAAGAAATGAATATGTTGAATCTATCAAATGTGATACATACCTATGTGTACGGTGCACCCAATGAACATGTTGCCTCTACTGCTGCATCAATGGTGGGTCTAGGCACTGATGCATCCATAGGCATAGAGGGTCTTCCATTGGGACACAACAACTGCAAAACAACATACAATCAAATATCTATATAAATACACAAAATACAAATAAATATATAACGATGAAGAACATAAAAAAGGGTTAAGATACTAACCTCCTCCATGAAGCTATGTTGTCCAATGGGCTCTATAGGCCCATATCATGTCTTCCCATAGCYGRAGAATCTGTGAGGTTCACATGGATGAATGTTATATCCATGTTCCCTCTCCTCRCTGTACTCTCCTGTGCATGMTGACGCTCCAAACCCCCTATCAATGTCACTGGCATGTACCTCTGGTYGAGAYAGTGAAACAAAGCTACCRTGTTKCACTAGGCTATGCATCAATGAGGAGATGACCAGCTGTACATGTTGCRATTTCTCTGCACATGAGGATGTTGGGTAGGGGGGTCAGGCCTTCACCTAGGSGGACTGGGACCTAACTCGGGGTCRTTCTTAGCCTACTCTCAGTCCTRTGTGGATCCTTGACCCACCCCCTAGAAGTCATTAATGTCAAAGTAGTTGACATTTTTACCCATAATAAACTCCACCCATAATTTCCTCAGAAAATATAAGGGCATCTCCCTATTATTGTAGGGAGGTTTATCAAAAACCATATACCACCTATCCATCTAGTTTTGAATAATCTGGGGATGGATGCACTAGTCAATGGAAATGCGTTTCCTGGTCAATGGTAGTTCTGTCCATTTCTAGGATCGCTAAAAATAAACAATATTTGCTGTTTTGAAATGCCCAGTTCTTTGATTTGGTTTTTGTCCAAACCAGTGCTATAGTACTCGTACATTCTTGCCCTATAGTCAGAAATAGATGTCAATTTCCCTTGGTCACTTCAATGGATTGGACAATGATGTTCAAAGAAGTGGCCAAGGAGGCTCTGCTAGGTTCTTTAGTCTCCTTTAACTGTTCCTTAAGGTTTCTTAATATCACCAACCCCTCATCAATTTCACTGTTTACATTCTGTGGTGGTGGTGGTGGGTTGGGGTTTTTATCTTCTTGGTTTTCTTGTGAGGGGTTTAAATTTTCTTGGGGTTCCATTGTATTGTATATGCTGCAATTTAACATTCATGGCATGCAAATTAGTTTCCTTTTTTATTTAATATACTAAATTACAATTTTTTTTCAATTTAGATTATTGGGAGTAATATATTAAATTAGATTGACTAAATTGGATTAAAGTTAATATAAAAGTAACATACCTGGACGAACGGTGGAAGTGGCGGTGGAAATATCCTCTCTTTCTTCCTCTTCTCTTCACACTATTTTCCCAATGAGAAACACAAGAGTGATTTTGTGCACAATATGCACAAAATCGCTCTCAGGTGCTTTAAAAAAAAATAGTAAGAATGCGCACACGTTCTTAAGATCATGTGTGTGCTCTTAAGAACGTGTGGCACACATGTTCTTAAGAGTACGTACACGCTCCTACTGCTTAACCTATGTGACAATCCACGTGGAGGTTCGGCCACAATCGAACCTATAACTGTAGGAACACRTGCACATTTCCAGGAACATGCACATGTTCTTTCAATTGCACATTCTTAATCATGCCATTGCCACTTTTTTGGCCACCAAGTTCTTGCGCTCACCCTAAAGTATTACTTGATTGATACATTAAYAATGTAATGTATYAATTAATTAATACATTAATACATTTCTAAAGTATTAATACACTAATAAAGTAATACATTAATAATACATTAAATACATCAATATATACATTAAATACATTAATAAATACATTACTAAAATATTAATACATTAAAAAAAGTATTGATACACTAAGAAATAATACATTAATAAAGTAGTAATACATTGACCTTAATGTATTTAGTAATATATTATTACATTACTRTAATACATTAATACATTAATACATTAATTGACAATAACCATGGTTTCTTATGGTTGATCATGACCATTGTTAACTTTGGTAGACCTTGGTTGAATTTGGGAAGGAAATATTGACTATGGTTTATCATGGTTGTCCCTCACCATGGTTGACTATGGTTGACCATGAACATGGTTGATCGGGGTTTATTATGGTCAACCATGCCCATGGTTAACCTTCCTTGACCATGTCAATCTGATTATAGTGGGCCAAGTTGATTATGTTTAACCATAGTTTACTATGGCATTACTGCATTGCAATGTTGATCATGTTTTGTTCGTCACATTGCAACATCAATTTTTGTTTGTCACATTGTGGCATAAGATTTTTTCATCACATTACATCATAAGGTTATGGTAATCAAATTACAACGAAGGGTTTTTGTTTGCCACTTTATGGTGTTGGAAAAGGTTTCTCATAGTTCTACAATGGGTTATGTTCATCATATTGTGACATTAGGAAATGTTTGTCTCATCACAATGTTGGTCTATGTTTGTCACATTTCCATATTGGGTTGTACATAACATTGCGACAACGAGTTGTGTTCGTCCCATTGCGATGTTTTGAAATTTCTGTCAAAATGTGATGTTAGGATATGTGCATCACATTGCAATGTGAGGACATGTTCGTTACATTATGATAACATGGCTTTGTTTGCCACATTGTGATGTTCATTTATGTTCCTCACATTGCGATGAGAGGGTTATGTTCATCATATTGCGACATTTGTATATGTTTGTCACTTTGTGACAGTAGGGCTATGTTCGTCACATTCTGACATCAATTCAAGTTCGTCACATTGGGATGACAAGGCTATGCTCATCACATTGTGATGTTTGCATATGTTCGTCACTTTGCAATGACAAGGCTATGTTTGTCACATTTTGATGTCAATTTAAGTTCGACACATTGCGACATCTATATATGTTCATCATATTGTGATGTTACCATGTTTGCGATGATAGGGCTATGTTTGACACATTGTGACAATAGGGCTATGTTTGTCGCATTGCAATGTGTTTGTTTATGTTCATCATATTGCAATGACACAACTATGTTCATCACATTGTGACATTACTATGTTTAGTAGATTACAATTTTACTATGTTTGACACATTCCAACATTTGGAAGTGTTTGTCACATTGTGACATTGGGATATGTGTGTCACATTACAACATGAGGAAATGTTCATCACATTGCGATGATAGGGTGATGTGTGACACATTGCGATGTATGTTTATGTTCAACACATTGCGATGTTACTATCCATATTGCGACGACAATGCTATTATCGTCATATTGTGATGTTACTATGTTCAGTAGATTGCAATGTTACTATGTTCTTCAGATTATAACGTTACTATGTTTTTCACTGTGCGACGTTACTATGTTTGAGACATTACAACATTACTATGTTTTTCACATTGTAATGCTCATTTTTGTTCGTGAGATTGAAAGGACAGGTCTATGTTCACCACATTACGACATCTATATATGTTCATCCCATTGTGACATCAGTATGTTTGCAACAACTAGGCTGTGTTCGAAAAATTGTGACAACAAGGCTATGTTCATCACATTGCAATGTTCGTTTATGTTCATCACATTGCGAAAATAGGGTTATGTTCCTCACATTGCGACATTACTATGTTTAGTAGATTGCAATGTTACTATGCTTGACACATTCCGATGTTTGGAAGTGTTTGTCACATTGCAACATCGAGATATGTGCATCACATTGCAACATGAGGAAATGTTCATCACATTGCAGTGACAAGGCAATGTGTGACACACTGTGATGTTTATTTATGTTCGAAACATTGCGATGTTACTATCCATATTGCGACAACATGGTTATTGTCATCACATTGTGACGTTACTATCTTTAACAGATTGCAATGTTACTATGTTCACCAGATTGCAAAAATACTATGTTAGTCACTATGCGATGTTACTATGTTCGAGACATTGCAACATTACTATGTTTGTCACGTTGTAACATCTGGTTTCATTCGTCAAATTGCAATGTCGGGCATATTCGTTGCATGACATGGTTGGTTTGTATTTGATACATTACGAAAATGAAGTTTTGGCTAAGTTAAAAAAATAAAACTAAGGGTTTTCTTTGTGAAAAAGATAGGAATGTTGAAGTGATACAATATATTACATAGAAGGAAAATATTATTAAGTATTATTGCATACACGTTGTATTTATTAAATGCATTAATAAATACATTACTAAAGTATTAATACAATAATACATTAATAAAATATTAATACAATAATAAAATAATACATTAATAAAGTAGTAATACATTGACCTTAATGTATTTCATAATAAATTATTAAATTATTAATACATTATTACATTAATGTAATGTATAAATTAAAGTATTAATATATTAATATATAATGTAATATTCTATAATATTAATGCATTAATAATTAAATGTATTAATTAATTAATACTTAATGTAACTATACATTAATAAATACATTATCAAAGTATAATAAAATGATACATTATTAAAATAGTAATACATTAATAAAATATTAATGTATTAATAAAACATTATTATATAAATATAATGTAATAACTACATTATAATTACATAAATGTAATAATACATTATTATTATTATTAAACATGAATACATTAAATATTAAATATGATTAATATATTAATACTTTATTAAAAATAATTATTAATTAATAAATTAATATAATAATAATTAATACAATTATTACTAATAAATATTAATAAATCTATATAGAAATTATATTCAAATTTGAAATGAAAAAAATATTACTAACTTACTTTGTAATTGATACAATAGTTCACTTGCCATTTGCATGAGATATTAAGTACCCATTTTAACTTTTTTTTTCTAGCAATCACTTTTTCTTCTCCGAAATTTATCTAGGGACATGTAATTCCTCTGATCAATAAGAGCCAGCGTTTTAGTGGCCCTCGCCTTCCATCTCCTTTGAAATGCCCGTGATGATTAGTCATTGGACTTATGAATGATTATTGCAACAAACACCGTATAACATTTTGTTCCAAGGGCAAGAAGTTACGGATTTTCTTTGATTTGATTAGCTATTCTACCACAAAAAAACGTTATTATGCTTGAAATCAATTGTATATTTTGTTTGCCATTATTACTTTATACAACATTTCCACATTAGTTTTTGATAAAAATATACAAAATGTTACTGTGCATTTACTGTTTCCAATAATATTCATTTTTTGAGAACATTTTTCATTGAAAAAACTAGTACAATAATATGATATTGAATCTGAAACAAAAAGGTGGCTGAATCTACCCATATAAGAAAAAATATATTAGTTTTTAATGCTGATATCCAATAGGAAGGTGAGGAAGAAAAGAACACTGACCTTTGGATGGCCTGTCTTTCTCTTCAACACATGCCACATCCACCGGTACGGGAAGAAGCTACGCGGGATATTTATTCCCATCAATCGATCAATCACTCAGGGCTTTGAGCGGGGCAGTCGTTACACCATTCGTGCAGGTCGCGCTACTGAATGCGACAGGGTGCAGAGCGCTTTCCCCTCGACTTTCTATCCGTTGGTTATGATTTATATATGTAATTATGCACTCGACGATCTCCCGTCGATTCTTCTTGCTATTACTGACTTACGGAGTACTTAAATGGAATTTTACAAAAACTTATTAGAATTTATTTGCTTCAACAGTTGGAATAATGTGTCTCTAACAGCGGTAGAAAAATGTAAAACCAGAAGATAGGAAATTCTATTACTAAATACCATTAATCAATGGTAAAGTTGATTAATCATGCTTAACACTATGGTAGAAAAATGTAAAACCAGAAGATAGGAAATTCTATTACTAAATACCATTAATCAATGGTAAAGTTGATTAATCATGCTTAACACTATGATGGTTGTTGTTTTCTGGGATGGAATTCCAAATTTGAAGTGGCAAGAGAAAGCTGTGATTGAAATTTGCTATTGAAATAGTTATCAAATTCAATACATGTCAGCTGTTGGCGTGGACAGATTTGGCCTGCATCTTCTAATGCTCTATATTTTTTCTATTTGCCACAGGGTTCACTGTTTTTCAGATTATTTCGAATTTGTTAGAATTTAGTATAACAATTGTTCAAGGTAATTGTGAACCAATATTTTAGTTGTATCTCTTCGCTCTTGTAAAAGTTTCTGTGGATAAAGACCATAGTTCAGACTCAGGCATACTTGGTGTTCTTGCTGCTTTCATACATCGGTATTCATTACATTTACCAGTAATTATTTTCCTTTTAAGTTGTCCATCTAAGTGTCTTCTTATTTGGCCTCATGATATATGAAATGGTCGAATTGACACCAACTCTGTTCGAACGACCACCAGACAAAGCTGGCAACATATTTTGAATGAAGTGCGAATTATATACTTAGTGCAATGTGTTGTGTGAGTAATGTTCCAAAAAAACTTACCATGTATCAAGTATGTGCTTAGATTGAGCATGAGTAATGATAGTGAATGAATTTCAATAGTTATTTGCCATAATGTTAAGTTATTGTTCAAAATATGAAATGAACATCACAAGAGAATTTGAACAATACTAAAACAAATGCTTAACACCACAATATTAAATAAAAAATAAGTGACCCTTGGAAAAGCTTATAAGTGGTCCAAAAAATTCAAGTGATCCTTGGAAAATTCAGTTTAGATTGAATTCAATAAACACTTAGATCATCATCCATTCTTTCATTAAAAAACATAAATAAATTGCTGAAATGAAGTGTAGAAATAAACTATTAAAAGTGAGTGCTCAAGATAAACTTGTTAAAATATTATCCATAAGATGGTTACTAATAAGAGAGTAAATGAAAGATAAGCACATGAAATATTTAATCATTTAAAACATCATGAAGAACTGATTAACATACATGTACCAATGAATTCTGAACTAAATAACCATCAAGATTTAATTAAACATAATTGATAAAATGTTGATTTAATATCCATAATTGTTAATTAACTCTTAATTTTAATTTAAAAAATGAATGTTTGTTGAAACTATAAAATTCAAAGGAAAATCAGCATAAGTAACTTAGCATCCAACAGATATGATTGATGTCCTAATTTTAAGTTTCCTTTGAACCACTTATCAATTTATGTGAAATGAAACAATAAAATAAAATAGCTGAAGTAGAGATGTAATGAACAACAAAAAATTAATGGCTAACTTTAAAGGATGAGAAAACTAAGTTAATGTGCAACACAATAACTTATAAGAATAAATCCTTGATTAATTGATATCCAAATTTAAGAATTTAAAGTGAAAACAAGAATGCATATTAATTAAATCTAATTACTTGGTTCTAAGGAAAAATTAAACCTCTAACAAATAAGAATATTAATGATTAAAGAGCTAAATATTTGATTAAATTTTTTCTCAAGCTAAACTTAACTAGATTTATTTAAAAAATTCAAAACCCTTTAAGAAAGACTAAATAATCTAGATAAATATCACTTGAGCTATAAAATTTGATAACCCTAAATCATTTGGAAAAAAAATGATTGGAAAGATTTAAAGATGTTTGAGAAATAAAATGTGGAGTTGTCTTACCATTGGGTAATGGAGTCCTTGATTCCTAGCAATAATTCCTCTTTTTCTAAAAGTGTTGAGGTTTCCCACACCAACTAGTGAGCATGGAAAAACATCAAGCTATATTAAAATCTTAAGGAAAACCTTCAAAGAGGGTTATATCATATAGCTGAATCAAACCATAAGAAATGAAAGAGAAAAATTACACCAAATATGTGTTAGAGTGACAAAGCCCTAGGCATTCATCCCTAGTAACATTAATTAGATCTAATCAAGTACAAGAAACAAAAAAGGTTCCTTATGTTGATGTTTTGGTAGCCGTGGGAGGTATTTTCTTCCTAGAAAACTTTTCTTAGAGAAGAAGAAGATTCCAAGAAGTCAAAGGAAGACCATTGAATAGTTGAAGAATACCTTGGAAAAGAATAAAGTAAAAATAGAAGACCACAGAAGAGAAGTCGACCCAGATAGGCGCCCAAATTAGTATAAATACAAATCAGGGTCAGTTCATTTGTACAGTCAGGTAGTTCCCCTTTTGACCACACATTAGGCAGTTGCAACAATTTCGCTATTTCTGGTCTCTAGTTCTTTTGGAGAGTGCGACCCACTTAGGGAAGGATATTCTTGGTGGCTCTTGGTGATTTCTCTTGTGCACTACCTCTAAAGGAGTTGCACTAAAGTTGCATGGTACTTCTTAGTTGCTTTGTGCCAG
>JASDQU011403096.1:25916-38113 GCA_032191745.1 Picea mariana
AAAACATGGGAGTAGACAGAGAAAGAGCTAGCTTGTGCTAGGCCTCCGTATGTAATTCGGGGGCTCTGATTCTGCAGAAATCAACGAAAATTTTGTTTATGGTAGTGGGTATGTGATAGTATGTGTTCCTTCTCCCATCATGAACAACATTTCAGTCATATTTCCATGGTCTCCCCAACAAAATATGACAGACATCCATGGGAATAACATCACATAAAAATTCATCCTTATATCCCCCTATTTGAAATTCAACTAAACATTGTTTAGTGACAGTTACCTGATGCCCTTTTTATAACCACGAGAATTTGTATGGGCTTGGATGTGAAATAGTCTCCAATTCCAACTTCTCCACCATCTCTGTGGATACTATATTATCTTTGCTCCCATTGTCCACTATTACCTTGCATACCCTATCCTTGGTCTTGCAAGCAGTTCTAAACAAACTGTTTCTCTGGACTGGATTTTTTATCTCCTTCTCTAGCTTCAAGAGAATTTTCCACATCACCAAGGATATTCCTCCTTCTACATCTTCTACCTCAAGATTTCACTTCTGCTCTTCTGAAATGTGATATTCACCTCCATCCCTTTTCCTATCGGGACATTCGAAAGATTTGTGTCTTATTTTTTCACAGAAAAAACATTTTATCTCACCTCCTCTGTCGCTTCCTCTTCCTCTGGCTCGCAGAAAAGTGTTTCTATCGGCATTATGTCCCCCCTGTGAATTTCCTCCTCTTTCAGGGTGAGTATGAGGCTTCTTTTCTTCCTTCAGCTTCTGAGTCCTGTCCTGGGAATTTGCTTTGCCTCTGCTCTGACTTCGACCTCGGCCTCTTTGACCTTGCTTTCAGGCCAATTTCTCTTCAGCCTTCAGGGCCATTTGATAAAAATATTCTACATTCCTTATCGTCATCATTCTCATCTCATCCTGGATGTCATATCTCAGACTGTTCATATATCTAGCAACCTTTTCATCATCACTTTCACGATGACTAGCTCTAATGTTGAGCCTGTAAAATTCTTCAATGTATTCTTTCATTGTCATCCCCTTCTGCCTCAAGTTCTGCATTCTTTGAAACAGATTAATCTGGTAATCTCTAGGTATAAACTTGGCTTTCATTTTTGCAACCATCCTATTCCAGCATTTGATTCTTTTCTTGCCTTTGCAATGCCTGTCGGCCTACAGTTCATCCCACCACAGTGTTGCATGCCCTTTAAGTCTGGTGACGGCATGTTTAACTTTCTTATCTTCCTCAACATCCTCATAGTCGAAGTATTTGTCCAGAGCTCTAAACCAATCTAGTAGCTCTTCAACATGTAGGTTTCCTTCATACATCGAAATGTATTCTTTTCTCTGGCACCTATCCTCGCAACAACTCAGAATAAGCGTTCTTCTGCAGCGTCTTCAACTGTGACTTCTTCTTTAGCTCCAGCCTCATTTTCTCTTTCAGCTTCACTGACATATCTAGCGTTAACTGTCTGTATCTGTGTTGTTTCCATAGCATCCAATCGAGCACAGAGTTCTCTCATTTCCCTTTCTACAGTTGGGTCGGGCATTGGTCTTTCTCTCCTTCTTGGCAGCATTATTTCAGTTTGTTCCCCGCAGAAACAAAAAGAAATTGTAGGCTATGCTCTGATACTNCCCGGTCTTAGGATCGTTCCTTATCTTCCCCTTGAGTCAGATTGATTCTTTGATTTCCCGTATAAATCTCTAACACACATTGGTGTGCATCCACAGGTTCTTATGAGTTACGCCTGTGCAAATAAGCACTAAGCGCCACTCTCTCCCTCATGATCGATGATACGACCATAGCCTTCAACGAAAGGGTACTTTGGGTTTCGCAAATTCGCAATCCCAGATGTGAGTCCCCCTGACACGACAATCCCCGAAACCCAAAAAGGCTAACGGGAAATTGATTCCTCCCTTGAACTTACTTTGACGTGACCTTCACATATAATTTGGGCTCCAGTCTTTCAGCACCCGGGATTTCGCATATCGACGAACTAAAATGCAACAAGTCCCATCGCCAATAGCCAAAATCATGATATATCCTTGCCACAAATCAATGGCTTTATTCTCCCATGATCTGACGGTTCAGAATCTATCAGGACTTCATGAATCAGGAGTCCACAACTCTCGACTCCAAGTCACTACTTCCTCCACTTCCCAAATTCTGAAACACGAAATTCATGCACGAGATCAACGACTCCCGTTGATCCGAATCCAATGGCCTCTATCCCTCCTAAGCTTCTGAACACTGAACAACTCTCGGCCTTATCTTCTTTGCTGCTCCGCGAGATCCAACGAACCCCTATAAATCGACACTTCTCCAAGAAGCGATTCCACCATCCGTTCAGGCTTCTGAAAGATTCCTTTGCCCNAACTCTGGCATCAACCTTTTTGAGTATTTTTTTTTTATCTGTTGGGTGTCTTCCACACACGCCTTCCCTTGAACTCTTCAAGGTTCTCTCCCTCCTGGGATTTCACTCACAAACTCAAGGATTCAAAAGGTTTGTTGCACGCACTCCTCGCGACAGTAGCAAATAACCTCAGGTTATTTGACCCTTCGACTTTGTGCACACCTCTGCAACAACAGTCCTTCAACTTTCTCCTTGGTCGATAAAGTCTAGGACTTCAACCGGCCTACGCACACCTTGCATGGCTCTATGCTATCTCTGCACTTGTTTTGGTATGAACACATCGACATCTCTCCTGAGATTTCTGAGGTAAAACCCAAAACTTCGTCGATGCACACCTTGCAAATGTTCACTACACTCTTTGCAGGAATTCTTAAGTAGAGAAACAATTGAAACCCATACTTCCCTTCTATCAGACTTCATACATTCATCATGAAATGACAAGCATGTACATAACATTGAAATAAATGCATAACAGAAGATATAAGAAACTGTATACATACCATTCAACAGATGCAAACAGTAAGCATAATAACACCATGAATGTGAGTCAAAGCTTTATTATATTAACTCAAGTATTCTTGTACATGGGTTCTTCTCTGTGTTCTTACTCTCTATTGTTCTACAGCTTACTCAACTGATACAATTATACAAGCAAGGGTGTCTTTCACGAGTTTTCCCTCCTACAACTCTCAGCTATCTAATCAGAATTAAAAGCTACCTACTTTTCATTCAATACAAATAAATGCCTCCATATTTGACAGATGAGAGCAACACTCAAGATCTGTTTACAATCTCCAAAACATAAATGTAAATACATCTCCCAGCTATTACATTAAAGTCTCTTCATTCAAATTTAAAACATTTTCAAAATGTGCACTGGTGCATATCCAGTTGTCTTCTACCTTTGCACTTGCTTTCCTGGCTGCTTACGATGCTCCTCCATCAGCTTGATCTAACAGTCGAGAATGCTCACATAGTAGATCAACAATCAAGGATGATTGCAGAGTCCCAACTAGCACGACATTTAAAACCATCTTCAAGTTCCGCATTGGAAACTGCTCATTGGTAGTGGAACCAATGCCAACCGTAGATTTATTGGTAGGTGAAAATCGACGATCGGTGTGCATTGTGGAACTGAAACTTGTGTGATCGTTAACTCAACCCTTGTATCTCGTAATGGTTCCCTGTCATTGATATGCCCTTACCGAGATTCGACAATTAGGACTTAATCAGATGTTGATCTGATGGTCCTCCTCTATAACTCCCAGATCTAACGGTCTTGGTTTGTTCTGAAATCTACATCAGTGGACAAGATTCTTGCTCGATTCTTTTATAGTTTTACTGTGGGTATTTCAATCCTGATTGCATTTTTGCAATGTGCTTTACCTTATGATATTTTTGGTTTTGTACTTTGATTCTAACTGGTCGAGATCATTGATGTGTTGGGAATTCGATCTCGATAATGTTTCTAAAATGCATTGATCTTGTGAAATCTAATATGTTGCCTCTCTTGAGCTTTAGGTAGACTCCTCTACATGTTGTTCATAAAAACTCATCATCACATCATAATGACATCAACTGCTGACATCAATGACAACACATCAATGGAAATATGTCCAACAGTTAAGGCCCTCATAGCCTGCATTGATGGAAGACATTGTAATTTCAAGGATATATTGGCTTTCATACTTTAAAAAATATAAAATTAATATTATAAATTTTGAAAAAACACATCGCACTAGAATGATGGGTTCCCTACAATTATACAAAAAAATTGAAGGAAATTACATCATGAAGGTACTTGATACCTACACTAATGGAGACATATGTACCTTATATTTTGCTAGAAAAATAACATACCACTGTTAGAAAAACTCAAATTTCACATAGTTATTCACAATTTCTATGAATAAAATTTATATATTCGAAAAGCTAATTCAAGTTCCTACATTTCATATTTTTACACCACATTCAAATTCATTGTAAAATTACCTTGAATAATCCCTCCAAGTTAACATATTGTTGTTTTTCCATGTTTACATTGCCACCTATGCATCATGAGAGACCATTATTATTTTGAACATGCCTAGATATAAATTGATTACATTTATGAGTGACTTGTCACTATGTTAACAAAGAGGTGTTAGTATCAAAGTTACAATCTAAATGTATCATTCTTTTGAGTATTATTTACATGGAGATGGCTTCCTACATCTTGTAGGACATGCAAGTGCCTTCCAACCTCAGGTGTGTAGGTGCCCATTTGAACCCTTTATTATCTTTTATTATTTTATTTAATATTAGAGTAGTGCCATTTTATATATTAGTATGCTTCACATATCATGCTTTTAACAAGGAAAGGTAAGCAACACATACTAAGTTTATTATAACACAATGCTCACAAGTGAAATATAAAGAAGGATTAAGAGTATACCAAGAAAAATGCTAATTTGTCTCTTAAAATAATCTATTAAAAGTATAAATAATCAAAACTATGTCTCTTATAACACAATGCTCACAGGTGAGATATATAAACAAACATGAGATAATGCTAATTTGTCTCCTAAAATAATATATTAGAAGTATAAATAATCAAAACTATGAGTCTCTCAAGATAATCTATTAAACTTATACATAATCAAAATAATTTGATTCCTAAAATAATATACCAAGATAATTTACTAAACTTATACATAATCAAAATAATTTGATTCCTAAAATAACATACTAAGAAGTATAAATAATCAAAACTATGAATCTCCCAAAATAATCTACTAAAGTTATACATAATCAAAATAAATATCTTATAACAAAATACTTACAACTATGAGTCTCCCAAGATAATATAATAAACTTATACATAATCAAAATAATTTGATTCCTAAAATAATATACTAAGAAGTATAAATAATCAAAACTATGAGTCTCCCAAGATAATCTACCAAAGTTATACATAATCAAAATAAATATCTTATAACAAAATACTTACAAGTGGAATATATAAAAATAAGGGTTACTAATACACCACAAATTACAAAATCAAAATAATTTATCTCCTAGAATAATATACTAAAAATATAAATAATCAAAACTATGAGTCTCCTAAGATAATCTGTAGCTTATACATAATCAAAATAAGTGTCTTATAACACAATGCTTATAAGTGAAATATATAAAAACAAGGATTAACAATATACCACAAATAATGCTAATTTGTTTCTTAAAATAATTTACTAAAAGAATAAATAATCAAAACAAAGTATCTTATAACACAATGCTCACAAGTGGAATATATAAACAAGAATTAAGAGTAAACCACAAATAATGCTAATTTGTCTCGTAGGACAATCTACTAAAAGTATAAATAATTAAAACAGATAAAAATTGAATTGAATAGAAACTGTGGCTCACAGGTGAGTACTGCACCTGGAGACTGCACACAAACGGAGAGTACACTCTACATTCATTAATCAGATGATACATCTATAAGTACATCACAAAGAAGTAGGAAGTTGTAAACAAACTCCTATAACCTAGGAACTAATCCTAACTTAAGGAGCTACGTTACAACAATGTAACCATTTCTCCATTAATATACAAATAATATTAATTATTTCCAACTCTCCCCCTTAATGGAGAAAGGATTACCTTGAATTCCTAACATCCCTCTAAACAATTCAAACTTTATTCTCCCAAGAGGCTTAGTAAAAATATCTGCCATATTGTCATAAGATTTACAGTATTCAACAAATATTTCCTTTGACTGAAGTTTTTCTCTAACAAAATGGAATTGAGTATCGATGTGTTTGGTGTTTTCTCGAACAAAATGGAATTGAGTATCGATGTGTTTGGTGTTTTTGTGAAATACTGGATTGTATGCGAGCTTGATGGTACTCTGGTTGTCACTTTTAATGGTATTTGCTTCTTTCTGTTCTTCTCCTGCATCATAGAGAAGTCTTCTCAACCATATAGCTTCACATGTGGCTGCACACAATGCTTGGTACTCAGCTTCAGTTGAAGATAAAGCTACAGTACTTTTCTTTTTGTTGCTCCATGCTATGACCCCGGATCCAATGCTAAATGCATAACCTGTGATGGATCTTCGATCATCCAGGTTGCCTACCCAATCCGAATCTGAAAAACCCGCTAGAGTAACATCATATGTGTCCGTGTATAAAATACCATAATCACTAGTACCACTAAGGTACCTCAACACACTTTTTGCTGCAACCCAATGACTTTCGAGAGGTTTAGACATGAACTGGCTCAACACACTAATAGAGTATGCCAAGTCTGGTCTAGTTGTAGTAAGATATATCAGACTCCCAACTAGTTGTCTATACATAGTGGCATCCACTTCCTTAGTGCCATCGTCACTGTACAACTTTAGATTCTGGGTGCAATGGTGTTGCTGCTGACTTACACTACTCCATCCTGAATTTTTCTAGCAAACTTCTAGCATACTTCCCTTGAGTAAGAAAAGTTTGTCCAGAATCTCTCCATACTTCTAGACCCAAACAATAATGGAGATTTCCGAGATCTTTCATTTCAAATACTTGTGACATCTGTTGTTTGATTTCTTTGATTAGAGTATCTGCATTACTTGTTATAATCATATCATCCACATACAAAGAAATCAAAATAATCTGCCTCTGTTTATTATACTTGGTATACAGATTTGGATCATTCATGCTCCTATGAAAACAATGATGTAAGAAGAATGAATCGATCTTCTCATACCACGACCTAGGTGCTTGTTTTAAACCATATAATGCCTTTTTCAATCTACAAACTAGATGTTCATGCCCTTCTTTGACAAACCCTTTAGGCTGGACTAGATAAATCTCTTCTTTTAAATCACCATTCAGAAATGTAGACTTAACATCTAACTAGTGTAGCTTCCACTTATATTTAGTAGCTAAAGAAATTAACATTCTAATGGTATTCAACTTCGCTATAGGGGCAAAGGTTTCATCAAAGTCTATTCCCTCTTGCTGTGAATAACCCTTTGCTACCAGTCTAGCTTTAAACTTTTCTATACTCCCATCTGCATTAACTTTAGTTTTGTACAACCACTTACAACCTATGGCTATTTTTCCTTCAGGCGGTTGAACTAAATCCCAAGTATGGTTTTTAGTAATTCATTCAATTTCTTCATTCATTGCAACCCTCCATTCATCAGATTGACTTGCTTATTTATAGTTTGTGGGTTCTACAATGTTTAAAATATTTGTCATTAAAGCATAGTCTTTCAATATGGCTGATAATTGCGTCTGCCTACCTGATCTTCGTGGTAGGGGACTCACCTCAAATATGTCTGCTTCAGACTTGTACGGGCTTTCCTTATTGACTACATCACCCATTTCTTCTTCTTCCTGCTCCTGCTGCTGTTGATTATCCCCGCTGTTTTCTTCCATCAATAATGGAATGTGCCATTCATCATTACTGTCTTCCTTTCCTTCCTCAACCTGTTCATGAAATACCACATCTCGACTTGCAAATATTTTATGAGTCACGGGATTAAATAACTTGTATGCTTTAAACTCAGTGCCATATCCTACAAAGATACATTTTGTGGCTTTAGGATCTAACTTCTTTGTATTCTCCTTGGGTATATGGGCAAAGGCTTTTGACCCAAATACTCTTAAATGA
Organism: Picea mariana; assembly: GCA_032191745.1. Classification (NCBI taxonomy): domain Eukaryota; kingdom Viridiplantae; phylum Streptophyta; class Pinopsida; order Pinales; family Pinaceae; genus Picea; species Picea mariana. The sequence continues at coordinate 33,984 of JASDQU011403096.1, forward strand.
CTCACTGCTGGTTTGAATCCATATGCTGCTTCAAAAGGAGTTTTGAAGCTAAGACATTTAGTAGGACTCCTATTCTTTAAATAAACAGTAGTGTTGATGGTTTCCGCCCAAAAACCATTTGATAGACCCTTACCTTGAAGCATACTTCTTGCGCACTCCACAAGAGTTTTGTTCTTTCGTTTTGCCACTCCATTTTGTTGTGGTGTATGAGGCACTGTAAACTGTTGAACAATCCCATGATATTTACAAAAATTCATGAACTCGCCCAACCTGTATTCTCCCCCTTGATCTGAGCGGAGAATTTTTATGCATTTTCCTGTATGCTTCTCTACCAAAGTTTTAAATTCTTTAAAACACTGAAAGGTCTGACTCTTTTTACTTAAAAAAATATATCCAAGAGAATCTAGTGCAATCATCAGTAAACAGAAGAAAATAATATGCACCACCTAGCGACCTGGTCTGCATAGGTCCGCATATGTCTGTATGCACTAGCTCTAGAATATCTCTTCCCTTTCTATCAATATGTAGAGGAAATTCTTCTCTATGCATTTTCCCTAATGCACATCCATCACAATTTAACTGAACACTATGAAAAGAAGGGAGTCCATCGACCATACCTTTTCTTTGAAGTAACATGAGGTCTTGTAAATTAAGATGACCGAATCTCTGGTGCCAGAGGTTTTCGGCTGTCAATCCTGTTGCAACCATGGCTTGTTGTGGCATGCTTTTGACATTCAATCTGTACAGGCTCCCCACATGCACTCCTGATGCAACTGCTTCCATCTTTCTATCCTTTATGACACAACATGTCTTGAAGAATTCAACTAGCAGATCCTGATCTGTTATCATAGATATGGAGATCAAGTTTTTCCTAATCCCGGGCACATACATCACATTCTTAATATGTCTAATGTCACCGCTAGGTAACCTTACCGGAATATCACCATACCCTTTTATATCATATCCTCTGTCATCTCCTACATAAATTTTAGATCCACATGAAGTTTCTTCAAGAAATTCAAACCATTCTTTCTTACCTGTCATATGTGAGGATGTGCCAGAATCGACATACCATATGTTGTACTCATCTTCCTTAGAAGCTGAAAGAGCACAATCAGCTACAAATAGTCGAAGTTCATGACTATGGTCTTCATCTTCATCAGCAAAATATCCTTTGTGCCTACTCTGCTTATTCCTTGCTTCATCTGTCTGCCTCTTAAAACATTTAACGCCTGAAAAATTGTTTGCAGACATACCATGTGCAGAACTGCCAAAAAAAAAAAGAGATGAGCGCTTTTCTGAGGCAAATATCCGTGCCAAAAAATGATCGCATGTGAGTGTCGAAATCGGCGTGGGTATGGCCCTGGCAGTCACGTCAATCGCGCTTTTCGTCCTGTGCTCAGAGAAAAAAAAAATCATCTGAGACCTGTGAGTAAGGTTTTTACTGTTCAGTCCACCTACTCCTGTGAGCAATGAAGCTCCTGTGTGCAGCTGTAGCCACAAAGGCTCTGTAGCCGTGGAGAAGCTTTGTAGCCGCAAAGGCTCTGTAGCCATTTAGGGCTCTCAAAAACAAATCAGGCCCACTCGGTCTAAGCTCTGATACCAAGATAAAAACTGAATTGAATAGAAACTGCAGCTCACAGATGAATACTGCACCTGGAGACTGCACACAAACAAAAAGTACACTCTGCATTCATTAATCAGATGATACATCTATAAGTACATCACAAAGAAGTAAGAAGTTGTAAACAAACTCCTATAACCTAGGAACTGATCCTAACTTAAGGAGCTACGTTACAACAATGTAACCATTTCTCCATTAATATACAAATAATATTAATTATTTCCAACTAAAACTATGAGTCTTCGAAGATACATAATCAAAATAATTCACATGTTTATATTATATGTTTTAAAGTCCAAAAGTATGACGACTTAGTATCTATACCAATATTGAGAATTTGGTTGATATTAAGGTTAATAAACCCTTTAAATATAATTTCTACTTTATTTATTTTGTCTCCTTAATTGCTCATAATTTATAAATTTATTTTGTTTCTTTATTTGCAAATAATTTATAAAATAATGCTTAGATGAATAAGAGAATGATTATTTTATTTTTGTATAATTTTACTGTTTTAGAAGTTTTTTATTAAATCTATTTCTACATTAAAAATAAATTTTAAACAATAAAAAAATTAAATCTATTCCTACATAAAAACAAATTTTAAACAATAAAAAATAATAATTTTTTGCAAGCACTAAACACCTTTTTAATATTATTTCCTTCACTTATATTATTTTAAATTTGAAAACCAATACCTTCAAATTTTATGTGAGAAATGTGACGGTGGGACAAAACAAATTTTAAACAATAAAAAATAATAATTTTTTACAAGCACTAAATACCTTTTTTATATTTAAGTAGAAAGACGTATATCTATTGGAGATGGGCACAATTAATCACCTTTTAATCTAAAATTCGAATCTGATGGCTAACAATTGAAGATGTCGACATATTCTTAGTCATCCTCCCAAATCAATGAATGTGATTTATTCTTCATAACTTCCTTGTCTTTTTGAAAGCATCCATTAAGATGTTTACTTTTAAATAATTAACCTTTGAAATTACCAAGTTTGAATGATTAACCTTTGAACTTACCATATTTGAACATTTCATTTTCTGCATGAGCATGAAGTGTTTCATTACCCAGCCTTTGTGTTTCATTTTCTCCGTCTCTAAATAGTTGGAAAAAGCGCTCAGATCACTCATTTCTACGTCGATATAGAAATCTTAGGTCAAGAGTCCAAACTGAATCGTTCGTGTATTTGTTCCTACCTAGCTCGTTCTATCCAACTTCCTGATGTTTCCATCGCGGTGTGGCGATATGATGTGGTTCAAAAACCATGTTGCGGAACAGATATCGCAGGCCAACAACTCCTCTGCTGTGACTTTGGTGCTAACGATTTGGATGGCGTTGCCGAAATAAGAATAAGGCAACGGGGTATCAGTCTCGGTCGGCAGTTCACTGCGAGCTTGAAGGTCGTTGGCTCTTAGTTACTGTTTTCAGAATTTTTCTTTAACTTTTCGGTATTTATCAGTCATAAATTATATGACTGTGTTATATAAATTTTAAACAATAAAAAATTAAATTTATTTCTACATAAAAATAAATTTTAAACCATANAAAAAAAAAAAAAAAAAATTGCAAGCACTAAACACCTTTTTTATATTATTTCTTTCACTTATATTATTTTAAATTTGAAAACCAATACCTTCAAATCCTATGTGAGAAATGTGACAGTGGGACAAAACAAATTTTAAACAATAAAAAATAATAATTTCTTATCAACACTAAACATCTTTTTTATATTATTTCCTTCACTTATATTATTTTAAATTTGAAAACCAATACCTTCAAATCCTATGTGAGAAATGTGAGTAAGACAAAACAAATTTTAAACAATAAAAAATAATAATTTCTTACAAGCACTAAACACTTTTTTTATATTATTTCCATCACTTATATTATTTTAAATTTGAAAACCAATACCTTCAAATCCTATGTGAGAAATGTGACTATGGGACAAAACAAATTTTAAACAATAAAAAATAATAATTCTTACAAGCACTAAACACCTTTTTTATATTATTTCCTTCACTTATATTATTTTAAATTTGAAAACCAATACCTTCAAATCCTATGTGAGAAATGTGACTATGTGAGAAATGTGACTGTGGGACAAAACTAATTTTAAACAATAAAAAATAATAATTTCTTGCCAGCACTAAAACCCCTTTTTTATATTATTTCATTCACTTATATTATTTGAAATTTGAAAACCAATACCTTGAAATCCTAGGTGAGAAATGTGACGGTGGGAGAAAACAAATTTTAAACAATAAAAAATAATAATTTCTTGCAAGCAATAAACACCTTTTTTATATTATTTTCTTCACTTATATTATTTTAAATTTGAAAACCAATACCTTCAAATCCTATGTGAGACAATGTGACGGTGGGACAAACTATTTGGACAATACACGTTCTTCAAGGCTACAATGGGAAGACGACCATCCTGAATCATTTGGACAGTACAAGTTCTTCACGTCATGTAACAAGAATAGG
>JASDQU011403097.1:34731-45623 GCA_032191745.1 Picea mariana
ATCCTTGGCAAGGGATACTTGTTCTTTATAGAAACTTTATTCAACTATCTGAAATCGATGCACAATCTCATTGTCCCATCTTTCTTCTTCACGAACAAGACCAGGGCACCCCAAGGTGACACACTTGGGCGTATATACCCCTTCTTCAAAAGTTATTCAAGTTTCATTTGCAACTCTTTTAACTCTGGTGTACTCATTTTGTAAGGAGTTTTTGACACTAGAGCTGCTCCAGGAGTCAAATTGATAGAGAAATCAATATCTCTCTTGCGAGGTAGTCTTGGTACCTCTTTGAACACATCTTCAAAATATTCCAGGACTGCATAGTCCTCCATAATTGGCACCTTATCCTTAGATACTTCCTCCATATGAGCTACAAATAATTGACAACCTTTTTTATAGCATTTCTTCAGCTGTATTGCTTAAATTTCTCTAATATCAACTGCCCTAGGAATTCCTTGGACTGCTCTTCGATTTCCTTCCTCATCCAAGCAAGTGAATGTCTTGTTATGGCAGTCTAAAATGGCATGGTGTTGGTCCAACCAGTCCATACTAATTAGGAAATCATATGAACCTAAAGGAAAGATATTCATATATTCCTTGGTACTTAGTCCATTCATGTCCATTAAACATGATTTAACTGACTCAACAACTTTCCTATTGGCTCCTAGAGCCAGCTATACCAGCCAAGATTTCTCATGCTTGCTTCTCGGCAAGCATAATCTTTCCACAACTTTAGGATTTATGTAACTATGACTATCTCCTGAGTCTATTAAAATAGTAAAGGAATGGTTATTGATCGTACCTTCAACTTCAATCATGTGTGATTGAAACTCAGCTTGCTTGTTGTCCAGGGCTGCATAGATCCTTGGTACTCTTCTATCCATGTCCTCCACTGTTTCTGCTTGCTGAACATTGTGAACAACTCTCACCTTGTCCTTTCTCTGAGGACAATCTCTATACCTATGATCTCCTTTGCATCCCCAACATTCCATAGGTATCAGCCTTGGCCTTTGCCCACCTACTTCAGCCATCCCGGGCTCTCTCAAAATTGGATGTCCTTGAGGGCTATTCCTGAAAAAAGGTGGTTTGTTTCCCTTCTGCCTCTGCTCCCTCTTAAACTTTTTCTTGTCTTCCCAAGCTTTTTGGGAAATAGGCTTTTCTTTTTGTTGATCATATAAGCATTTTGCTCTCCTTATAATTTCTTCTATAGTTTTTGGGTCATCATATTGGATCTTGTCACTGATGGAAGATGGAAGCCCACTTAGATACCTTTGAATCTTAACTGTCTCGTCCTTGATGAAGGGGACATATTTCAACAACTCCAAGAATCTTCTTTCATACTCATTAATGGACATACTTCCTAGCTTGAGTTCGAAGAACTTTTTCATTTTCTTATCATAATACCTCTTAGTTAAGTACTTCTTTTCAAAATGTCTCTTGAATTCCCTCCATGTAACATTCTTCTCTTTGACGTGTTGTAATTGCACAAGCTGATCCCACCATATGGATGCATTTCCTTTAAGTTGGTAAATGGAAATTCTTCCCTCGGCATGAGAAGAATAGTTCTGTAGTTGGAAATATTTCCTCATGCCTAGCAACCATGTCTCAACATCTTCATCTTTCTTGTGTTCTTTGTCAAAAGTAAGAGGCTTGATTTTATTCATTTCACCCTTCAGTTCATCCACTTCCGATTTCCTATGATTTCTGGTAGGAGATGGACTTGAACTGTTGTGTGCTCTCTTATTGGAATGTTTCAGGGAGTGACAGTGATGCCTACTAACGCTCCTTGATCTTCCTTTCTTCTTAGGGGTCCTGCGACTCCCTGTTTTGCTTGAGACACTCTCCTTATCCAACTTATTTTCAATTCTTTCCAGGCTCCACATCATCTTTATGTTGAATTCTCCCTGTTGCTCCCTGGATTTTACAAGCTTTTTGTTATCTGCTCGGTGAGTCTAGACATCTTTCTGCAACTTTTCAATGATTTTCATCATGTTTCATTCTTTATCTATTTCTTCTCCATACCCATTGGAGTTTGTTCCTTCAACTCATAAATGGACATCCATTCCTCTTGCTTCATTCTCTGAACTATAAGCATCATGTGTCTCCTACATTCCTCTGCACTATGTGACAATTTGGTTCGGTTCTGTCAATTGTTAACTCTGCAAAATGTGCAGTCAACCAAATTTTTGTCAGGATATCAGTCTTTAATAATTTTCCATAGGACTTAGACAATCTGATTCAATAGAAAGAATATCAGACTCTATTTTCAATGGGTCTGCGTCGATCAAGAATCCCCACGATTCTATTTCTAAGGCTTGTTCTGTTCTGCAACAATTCATCATTCAGTGCTAGCCCCTTCTTCCTTAGTCCTTGGTTCACCTGTGACTGCGACTGGGACCGAGTGCTAATGATTTGGACGCTTATCCGAAGTGTTGAAACTTCAGGCTCTAGTGCTTCGGAGGTTCCTCCTTTTCTGCGCGTCCCCACATCACAACAAATCTCTCGGAGTTCTGGATTGACGAACTCGCGAAGTAGGGTGGATCATAGTCCATGACTACCCAGCATCCAATGACTGACACCCACTATGGAACTTCAGGCATCTGAGATCCGGGACTTCAGTGCTTCGGAGCTTCAGGACTTCGGAGGATTTCACATCCGCACACCCCCAACCCCCCGAACCGTTAATCTCTGAACACTTCCATGTCACCTTTGGTGACATCATTACGTCTCGTCACCTCAGCGTTACGAAACTTTTAAAAGTTCTTCCTTTCATTCCCTTATGAACCATTCTTTTGGAGTGTCAAGTCTTTGGACTTCACAACTGGTGCCACGCGTCCACTGGGACCCACGGTTTCTGTACATGAACTAAGATACTAAATAGTCACATCACTTAATGCCTTTCAAATTGTGGGGGCATGCATCTGCGGTTTGGAGTAACCCGCCTTTTGTCACGCAATTCCTCTAACATTGACATGTAACCCCCTGGTAAAATTGTGTTTTGGATTGCGGGGTCGCCCTAGGGAATTAACTCCCATACAACTTGGGTCCCCGCAATGCCTCATGTTCATTGATCTTGATGTATCGTGATCAATGTCAGTGTGGGACAGCTGACCTTTAACTATGTTATGCAACGTCAGGGCCCACATAGTACAGCTGTCAACATTCCAGGTGGGGGCACGTGGCAGGTATAGGAGATGTTCACGTCACCTCCAAGTGATGTCATCATGAATCACTACTTTAGCCCTTCAGGATTCGGGAGTTTCAACCTCTCTACACTTGTTTTCTTTCGAATTGATTTCACCCGAAGTCGACGACCTATCGACGCGTGTCTCCCACAGATCGACAACTACAATTCACTTCAGATCTTCAGGCTTCGAGAGTTTCAACCTCTCCACACTCGTTTTCTCCCGAAGTGATTTCACTCGAAGTCCACGGATTTCTACCACGTATCCTCTCTCTTAGATCGACGACACAGACAGACTCCGTTACTCTGCGGATTTCCAAAGGAACTCACAGCTAACCGCCTCACAACTTTTCCAGATCTGACGGTCTCGGGTGACTTCGTTTCCTCCTGAAGAAATCCTAGTCGTTAACTCGTTAAACCTTGAGAGTTTCTCCCCCTTTGAATATTTATTCTCGCTATCTCTCATGAGCTTCGTTTCTCGAACCCCTTTCTCCTCAGAGGGTTGCTTCAACACTTAGTCAACTTTCGAATATGTGCACTCCTTGCAATAGATCTTCACATCCCTTCACGAAAAAACTCAAGCTATTTCTCCCGATATTTTTGAGTCAAAGACTCTGTCGACGCACTCCTTGCACCCAGAGACGCTCTGAACCTCGAATTTTGTCCCTTTCGACAACAATTCACTCTGAAATATTTGTCTCGTTAACCACTAACATGGCCCATCCAGGGTCAATGCTTGAACCTTGGTTCTGATACTAATTTGTAATGTCCCCCGACCATCGACCCCTGTCGAGTAACGCTACCCAAACAACCTTAACTTTGCCTTTAATGCTCTGATACCATTTCTGTGACATTCTCGGCCTTAAACAACAGGCCAGGCCCTGTCACCAAGTAACTTTGTGGAAATAATCACATATAAAACTTAACCGAAAGATAGAGATAACATCTGGTATTCACACTTATAAATATATATCTATCTAATGCAATTAAAAAGACGTCAATACTCTACTCATACACATGTTCATGCGGAAGCAACATTAACACATACATGCAACATATATATATATATATATATATATATATATATATATACATAAATGCAATACTCATTAATTATAATGCAAATAAAAATACACAACATACAGTGAACACAAAATTGGTAGTTATATTTTAATAGATGAACACTAACTGCGTGCAGGCCTTCCACGAACCTCCCAGCCTTAGACCACACTGCTCATCATGCTCAACAGTGGTTCACCCTCGAGCTAGGACTAAACTCCACCGAGCAAGGGAATTCTAGGCTTGGCAAGGACAACAAGGAAGTTGCATAGAACAATAGGAAGGATCTTTTATCCCAAGATCCGCTTAAGCCCACAACCCACAGACCCTCATTCCCCACATGCCTGCTCCACCCCAGGAGAGTACACCTTCACTAATACAATTCCATCAGCTACTACACCTCCCTTACCTTGGGCTTCAGCAACATGTTGGACCAGAAGTCTCAGAGTATTGTAGCTGCTACAGGATTCCCTTCCAGGAGAACTCACTTCCCAACAAACTCTCTCACCTAGGAGAGTTTCTCACATGCCTGACAACTTTCTTCTTAAATTCGGCTCCTAAGAAATACAACAACAACATTTAGCTAACACACGGGTGACAACAGCAACAGAAAACGATTATAGACACCGAAAATGGCAATAGCCTAACGTTAAGACACAACATGGCTCAGGCGAATACAAATGCGTCAGGCTTCACCGAAGACACACGGGATAACTCAAGTATGACTGCAGGATTCCAAATGTACGTACTAGATACATAGACGATGATGATGGAGAACTGGTTCAATGCGTGAATCCCTGGTCAATTGGGAAGGGTGACATACTTCTAGAGAATCGTAAGGGTCGTGAGGAAACTCGAAACTGGTCCCGACGCAATGATGGGGAGCAATGCTCGAATGGGAAGTGAACCCCCAACGAGCTGGCTTTCCCAGCTATAAACTGCATGCACCCAGGTTGACACATGTCTTCCTGAAGCTGCATGAGTTCCACTTAGCACTCGTTCCCCTTTTTCCTTGGAACTTAGGACAACATAGCTTATGTCAACCATAGCCTTTGGGAAATAATAATAAAATATTATTCCCTTAGAGGTAAGCCCTCTAGCTTAGCCCTGAGGCCTAGACGCTTAGCTCACTCCCTTACCCTACCTAGTGGAGCTTAGTCCCCCATAACTCTTTCTTCGTGGTCGGTCTACATGTAGCAGTGTAATTTTATTAATGATGCGAGTATTTACATATACAAAATCAGGCTCATTGGCCTTATCATCTCGCTCACCAGCCTAATAAACACATAATTCTCTCAACTTATAACCACTCAACTCACCAGCCTATAAACATAATTACAATTCACCAAGGCTCGAACTTGGGGTGTTACAATCCCCTCCCCTTATTTTTGCACTGTCCTCACTGCAACTTATTTACACAACAACAACAAGATTTCCAAAATCTTCAAAAAGATGTGGATTCTCTGCCCGCATAGCATCTTTGTGCTCCCATGTTGCGTCCTCATGACCGTGCCAGGTCCACTAGACTTTTACAATCCCTATGGCTCGATTCCAGAGCTTCTTTCTTTTCCAGTCCAGTATACGTACCGGATGCACCTGCAAGACGCCTTCTTGCTCCACCTGGATCACATTCCAATCAATAACATGATTAGCATCAGGTATATATTTCTTAAGCAATGAAACATGAAACACATTATGTACATTCATGGATGTAGGCAATGCAAGCATATATGAAACTGGTCCAATCCTTTCCAGGATTTCAAATGGCCCACAATATTTGGCTACCAACTTGGAACAGTTTCCCAACTTCAGGGAACTTTTGTTGACTTTCACCTTCAGGAAAACATGGTCATCCACTTTAAACTCTCTGTGGGTTCTGCCTTTGTCTGCATAGCTTTTCTACCTATCTTGGGCCACCTTCAAATTATGCTTAATCTTCAACATTTTCTCTTCCATTTCCTTGAGCAACTCTGGCCCAATTATTTCTCTATCAGTTGGGTTGTCCCAGCTTATTGGTGTGTTGCACTTTCTACCATAAAGTGCTTCGAACAGGCATATCTTCAGTGATGCTTGATACCCATTATTGTAGGCAAATTCTACCAAGTGTAGATAATCTTCCCATTTAGATGGTTTGTCCATCACATACATCCTTAGCATGTCTTCTATCACTTGGTTTACTCTTTCTGTTTGTCCATCTCACTCAGGGTGATAGGCTGTGTTGAAGTTTAGGTTCGTTCCAAACCCCTCAAATAGTCCTCTCCAGAACTTTTAGGTAAAATTTGGGTCTCTGTCAAACACAATTGTCTTGGGAATACCATGCAATCATGCTACTTCCTTCATATAGATATCAACAACATTAGCTACCTTGTGAGTAGTTTTTAATGGAATAAAATGGGTAGCTTTCGTAAGCTTATCCATCACCACCATGATGGAATCATGTTGCTTGCTTGTTCTAGGAAATCCTGTGATGAAATCCATTGTCACCACTTCCCACTTCCACTCAGGAATGGGTAAAGGCTATAGCAACCTTGTTGGGTGCCTATGTTCAACTTCGACCTTCTGACACTCCATACATCTGGTGATGTATTCTACAATTTCCTTCTTCATACCTGGCAAAAAGTAATGGCTCTTGACTGCTGCCACTGTTTTCTGATAACTAGGGTGCCCAGCATAAGGCACATTATGCATTTATTTCAAGATCATAATTCTCAATTCCTGGAAATTAGGTACATAAATTCTATTTGTGTATAGGAGTGTTCCATCAGCTTCCAATTTATAACCTTCAACTTTCTGCTGTATTTTACCTTGCTGCAATTTTGTTACCAATTCCATGTACTGCAAATCTGATTTTGCAGCCTCCACAATTCTTTCTTTCAAGTTTGATTGGTACATGATAATGGTTGTAGCATGCAACTCATGCACTCTCCTACTGAGTGCATCAACCACTTTGTTCTTCTTTCCTTTGATATGCTTGATATCAAAGTCATACTCACAAAGGAATTTCAACCATGTACTTTGCCTAGCATTCAAGGTTGGTTGGTCAAACAAATACTTCAGACCGTTATGGTATGTTCTCAGTTAAAACCTCCTTCCCATGAGGTAGTGCCTCCATTTCTTCAGGGCATGCACTATGGCTGCCAACTCTGAATCATGAGTTGCATAGTTCTTTTCATGTTCCTTCAGCTTTCTGGATTCATAACATACCACAAATCCATTCTAATTGAGGACTCCTCCCAGTCCTTCTTTGCATGCATCTGTACACACTACAAAATATTTATTTAGATCTGCAATCCTCAGGATTGGAGCACTAGTTAACAGTTGCTTCAAATGCTAGAAGCTCTTTTCACACTCTTCTTTCCACTGAAATTTTACCCCCTTCCTTTGCAATGAAGTGATTGGGTGAGCAATTTTCGAAAACCCTGCAACGAAACTCCTGTAATAGCCAGCTAGACCCATAAAGGATCTGACTTCTGTCACATTCTTAGGTGTTGACCATCCTCTAATGGCCTTTATCTTCTCAAGGTCCACTGCAATCCCTTCCTCTGAAATGATATGTCCCAAATAATGAATCTGCTTTTGGTAAAAGGAGGACTTGCTCAATTTGGCATACAATTGATTCACTCTTAGCACTTGCAACACCATCCTTAGAGGATGTCCATGCTCTTCCTCCGACTTGGAATACACCAAGATTTCATCCAAAAAGACTATGACAAACTTGTCTAGATATTCTTTGAATACACCATTCATTAGGCACATGAAAACAACGGGTGCATTTGATAACCCAAATGGCACCACTATGAATTCATAATGACCATACCTTGTTTTGAAGGCGGTCTTGTAGATGTTTTCATCCTTTATCCTTACTTGATGGTACCCTGACCTGAGATCTATTTTTGAAAATATCTTGGAATCCTTCAACTGATCAAGGAGATCATCGATCCTTGGCAAGGGATACTTGTTCTTTATAATAACTTTATTCAGCTATCTGAAATCGATGCACAATCTCAATGTCCCATCTTTCTTCTTCACGAACAAGACCGGGGCACCCCAAGGTGACACACTTGGGCGTAAGGTAATTATCTTTACAAAATTTATAGGGAAACTTCACCTTCCTCTTTTCTTTCTTTCCCTAACCAACATTATTATTAGATTTATCATTATTATTTTCGTCCTTGGCTTTATTATTATTATTCCCACCATTACGATTATTACCACGTCCTTTATTCTTGTTCCCTCTGGGTTGTTGGTTATTGTTTGGGTTCGACGATGACCATATAGAATGCACATGTGGTGGAGGAAGAACTCATAGCTTTTTCTGCTACTGATTGGTTAAGAGACAAATCTTTCATCTGCTTCATCACTAGGTCTGTAGTCTTAGCATTTGTGGAGCCTATGATGCCATCGGCATGAGGTCCAAGCTTTTGTCTAGGATCGTAATTCGACCGCGGAGCGTCAGGGATAATTTCGTAAAGCATCCCAGATTGAGCATATGTAAGGTCCAATTGTTGGGCTTTGAAGATGGCTTCTTCCTCAAAAGTCACACTGGATGTAGAAACATCCTTCGAAATGTAAGGCAATAAATACTTGAGGAACCATTCCAATAGAAGCTCTGGAGGAATGTATGATTTAATCAACCTCTTCCTTCTACGACACTCTTGGATATGATCGAAGATGTGGGTGGCTTTATCTTGACAAAAAGCCGATAAAAGTTTTATGCCGGCATCATAACGAACCGACAGTTGGAAGTGATTGAGAAAAACCAATACCATCTAATTGAAAGTTTTGTAGGTTCCCCCAGGTAGCTCGATGTACCACTTCACAACAAGCCCCATAAGGGTGCATTGAAATAGTCTCAAACAAATAAAATCATCATTAAGGGAGTTAGATGAGCACCATAGGTGAAAAGTAGTCACATTATAACCCGAGTCCTCACTAGTCTTTCCTTCAAACTTTGAAATGTTTGAAGGAAGCTTGGTGGGGATGGGGGGCCATGATGTATCATGACACACTGGGTTATTCATCAATTTTGATAAGTCTGATAGAATTGACGTGGCCGGAAAAGGGAGTCGAGGTTGAGACGTCTGAGCTCATGCTCCCGGGACAGATTGGTTTTGAGAGATTGCAGGCCAAATAGGGTTCTCGTATCTACCATGGCCCTATTTGGTAGGATAGTATCCTCCCAATAGATTCATAAAATTTTGCAAGGGCATCATTACCGAGGAAGCCGCTTGCGAGGAGAAAGCGGCATGATAAGGATTACTCATATGTTGCCCCCAGACGAAGGAACTCCATGTAGGGGGTTTCCCATACTATGAAATCGACTCCCCTCGGATGAAACACCAGAGGACAAAGGGAGGTTCACCCTGAGAAAAGCATTCGTAGGAACTGACATGGTGGAAGAAGGATAAATGGACGGGATGTAAGACGTAGAAGGACCGCTCATTTGAGCACTTGATCTTGGAAAAGTGTAGCTAGGATTGGCTCCATAGGAAGGAGGATTCCAACCTCCTACTATAAGAGTTGGTTGAAGGATATAACCCCCACCAAATGAAAAAGGAGTATAAGGAGGCATCATGCCCCCAGACCCAAAACTAGGATTCACATGGGACGATGAAACAGAGGATGAGAAATGGAAGTCATGTATGGCATACCAAAAGAGAAAGGATTACTGGTCGAAGGCATTGAATGAGTATTATGATTATGCATACTGCTTGGGAACACAAAAGGATTCGTTCGCATGGGAGGAGTAGAGACCATGGGTTGGGTAGCATTAGGTGAGGGAGCCATTAGAATCTAAACAACTAACGATGAGGGAGTCGAGGGGACCTCACTAATCATGGCGGACACTGGAGTCGAAGGGATTCTTGAGACATTCATATCTGACTTAGTACTAATGGTAGGACAATCATGATCTTGGGAGGTGGAGATATATGTACCACTCTTATTAATTCTACGCCTTTTAGGAGGTGAATTCGGTAAGGATCTAGTCATGGTGGTAGATTCAAAAGACGAAGAGACTGACAAGGAGGCTGGTCTTGCTCCACGATGAATCAGAACCCGAGACACAATACAAAATCCTAAGGCCAACTAATAATCAAATAGAATACTCCTAAATAAAGCTAAAGGCCAATGCACACAAACAAGATATGATGGTTGAAGGGATCTCCCGAACTAAAGAAGGTATGCCTCTCCTAAGAGGGGATGAGACTCCTGAACAATAGAGTGGAGGTAACAGAACCAGTTATAAGGAACCTCGTAGGATTCATAGCGCAGTCGGTCAGATTCCTCCAGAGAGACAATCCTCCATAAATTTTGTGTGTTGTTTGATCCCTATCTGACTCAGGGTACCTACAAAATAACCCTTGCAAGCAACCTATTTGGCTACCTAGGTCAAGCAATTAAAGTCACCATGATATAACCAATGCTCAGGAGAGCAGTTGCAAGTTTGGTCCATCGTATGGGAAGGGTAGCAAAGCTCGAAATATTGAAAGCACCGCCTCTCAAGGAGGTAAATGCACTAGTGAGACCCCCAATTACGAATAGAACCCCAGAAACATCTTTAATTCTAGGAAGGTATTAGAGAGCCATATTTGCAACCAACTTCACACAACCTCGTTCTTAACTCTGGTGTGAGCGGAGCCTCCTGAGG
>JASDQU011403100.1:14750-24924 GCA_032191745.1 Picea mariana
GGGAAGATCGTTGGATCTGCACGTGGGATCGTGCATCGGAGCCTCGGGAGAAAAGGTTCGAGAGTTTGGTCATGGGGAATGTGAGGTCACGAGGAGAGAGATTATGACCGTTGGAGGAAAGGTGGCCATAACAAAGTGGCGAAGTTGAATACAGGTGGCACAAAGACCTCGGGTTCTCGCCGCGAGAAGCTCCAAAGCATTTGGTGTTAGAATTCGCGAGTCGTGAAGTCCCAAGGGCCAAGGTTTGTGCGGATGCAAGGAAGTGCATAAGGTGGGACCCGTGTGGTCGTAGGGTGGACACGCGTTATCGGGAGACAGGAGCCAGCATTCCGTTGAATTCTCGGGCCTCGGGGATTCATGGAATAAGAGGGTGAAACTCGACGGATCAACCGGTGAGGCGGCGAGGTGGTGAGGTTGCAAGTAGCATTAGGCCGCGATAGAGCAGGAGTCTTCACAGGGGAAACAATCAGCGATTTGACTGACACATCAGGTCTCGGGGATCCGAGAGCTCATTGATCATTAGCGAACTTGTGAAGCCACGTGTTCCGATCCTCCGAATGTAGAGAAGGGAGGATCGAGCCGAAGAGAACTGTGGGCGCAAATTTCCCGATAGGGAAATAGAAGAACCTTGGAGTTCTTCGGGCCGAAGAGGGGATTTGTAATCGATCCTGTGAGCGGGAGAGTGCGACGGGGTACGGTTGCATCTCTCTTGCATCACTAATCCACCAATAAATTCTTTCCAAACACCCATTCCTATTTCCTTCAAATGCACCTTCATTTCTATTATCCATGTAGAATAGTTTTCCTCATCAAGGAATGGAAATTCATCATCCATTTGTGTTTCCATGGATCTCCTCCAAGCTTGTTAAGGCTTACAACGAAGGCCCACTCTGATACCAATTGTTGGACACACCAACCACACTGAGAGGGGGGGGTGAATCGGTGTAGGGTTCTTTTTAAAACTTCCCCTTCACAAAACTCATTGGTTAGAAATCACCATTTACTCATTATTTATTGCTCTCATTTATAACCAGTTAAATGTGAAAATACATCAACAACATATATCATCAATAAGTCACCACCACAAGGAACACAAAAAAACAAGATGTATGTACAATTTTCTTTTTATTATGGACTACAATCCTTGGGTTATCAACAACAATTGAATAGAGTTACAAATCCACAAGAGCACCAACTCTACAATGCAAGACTCAACTTACACAACTCAACACCAACTGAGAAGATGAATCAATCCTAAACAGATACTAATATGTCAACAAGTACGTGACCTATCAGTAGTGCAACACGTGTATGTACATGCCCTACCAGTAGCACAACTCACATATGTACGTGGTATGTCTGTACTACAACCTGCATATGACTTATGAACAACTAGGGTTTTCTCTCCATAAAAGCCTTAGATCCTCTGCAACCTTCAATCACATTTACATATGTCTTTCACTATACAATCTAAACTATAACCAATAACAACACATATATGCTCTCCAACAACTCACTCATGCTCCTCAACCATACAATATGAATGTTACTCAATCATAAGTAAACAAACAATATACTATGGAAATCATATCATTACTGAACCATCAGAGTGCTTCTCATTCTATCAATCAACCAACACAACCATACCCAAAATTCCTTAACCATTCACCATACAATAAGTAAGAGTATCTATCAAGACAACTATGTAACCATACGAGAGTTTCTATGGAAGATCTCAGCCAATAGAATGCAGATCTATAACTTACTTCAGCCTTCAAGATCCTGACTCAAATATTCATGACTTAATCCAACTATACATGCTCTTCCTTCCTTCACCCCACATGTGTATGTGTCCTTCCTCACTGTAGCCCATGTATATATGCACTTTGGCCCACCGTTGCTCCTGTACTCCTTCATAAACTAGGGTTTCTGAACTTTTGAGACTTTCTCCATCAAAATCTCAGACATATAGAAAGTTTGATGCATCCATGAGATCCTCCAGTTAATCTCTTTCTCGGAATAGATATTCAAGATATGCTCAAAATATTATTTTACACATGAGACCCTTGCCTCTTATTTATACTCTCCAAGTAGCTTCCTTAGAAGCGTATTCTAGGCCACTTTTTCCACATAGCCACTTTGTCCACATAGTCACCTATGTCCAATGTTTCCCAATTTGACACTTGTCCATGTATCCAATAGCCACTTGACCACTTAACCCATTTTCCTCATTTTATGGTTAACCTTCTTATAACCACTTTCCATAATTAGAAAGTTATCCATTTACTTTATTATTTAAATAATCCTTCTTGACTTTGTTAGTTCACTTTATTATTTAAATAATCCTCTTTGACTTTCTCACTTCACTTTCAAATAATTTCTTCTTTCTAAGCACTTTGACTTCTTTGACCTTTTGGGGCTTCAAGCCAACATATGAGGGTCCTCCAACTTTGTCAGGCCATAACTCTCAAACTATGAGGAGTTATGTGACGTTCCACATACCATCGGAAATGGCATGAAAATAAATATACATATAGGATAGTTTCACTGACAAATTCGTTGATCTTCATCTCATTATTCCACAATTAAGCATGGGTTCTCTAACCATACTTCTAGGATAACTCAACCGCAACGTATCTTCCCATGAGGTTTTTAACCATAAGGGGACACTTTGGAGTTCATCCATTTGTAATCCTTATCAACCATGATAAGAAAATAATGATTCATCTTTACATCAATCAAACTATGCATCATGTATCAATGATAATACATTGATCCATCCTTATCTATGCAATGAATCCACTTGACATCAAGGACAATACATACTTCATAAATATACTATGACACAACATTGTTCCTTTTACATCAATCAATCCTTTGAAATCAATCATTTGGCATCAATAACAACATGATCCAACACCATCCTCCTCTATGCCTCAAGCCCTGCCTCATGCTATACCCTTCTTTCTACTTCTCGTTGTGCCTCTTCTTCTTTCTATGAACTGTGAGGAAATGGGGGATAATTTGATATTGGTCCTCTCCTCTCTTTGTTCCTACTGTAAGTGATGAATTCATGACCTATATGCTCATGCCCCCCTGAGTTCTCTCCTGAACTAATGGTAAATTTAGTCACAGGCTGGCAGGACTAAATCTCTAATACCACTTGTAATATTCCAAATCTGCAGATTTGGAGATTAACTCTCTACCAACCATGTTTGTTTCATATATGATACTATTTAGGTGGTTGAATGGGTTATTCATGTTTCTGACTACGTTTTATAACTTGAATTTAACATGCGTGGTGATTTTTCATGTGGTTTCACGTGGAACAACTTGTTTAAGATATATTGAATAGTAAAGAAATTATAATAATGACATGCATGTACAAAAATTCACACACATACTACATGCATGTAAAAATAACCAAACCAATATTCAATTATACCTTCAAATGACTATATCTACACTGGAATACTAGTAAAATCATGGATCAATACCTATAACTAACATGTGTTTCTATATCATTGACAGCCAAGCGCGATCTATGACATGTGTGGGTTAACTGTTGCATGCAACGTTGGATCTTCTAACAAAAGATGAATCTAATGAATCCATGAGAAATAATTATCTAAATCTAATGAGATATGTCCCAATGAAGTAGCCTTCTTCCCTACAAGACTCGCCCTAGATGGATCTTCTACTGTTAGGCTCTTGTATCTCTTTGTCATGCCATAA
This sequence comes from Picea mariana, assembly GCA_032191745.1. Lineage (NCBI taxonomy): Eukaryota > Viridiplantae > Streptophyta > Pinopsida > Pinales > Pinaceae > Picea > Picea mariana. The sequence continues at coordinate 18,486 of JASDQU011403100.1, forward strand.
GTAATCTGTTCAACTACTGGGAATTCCCTCACACTGGCTAGCACTGAAAGAGTCTCTCAAGTATATTCTATAGTCAAAATATGATGGAACATGTCTTGAATGGAGTTCCCTTCCTCCCTCTCCAATGGGTTAGAAGGAATCTGGCTCACTATATGTATGGATGAATAGATCTGAGAATATGTCATCTCTCCTATGTCTGTGAAACACAATGCAACTCCAATGACTAAATGTGACACCCTTCTAGATATAAGGTTCATAAAAATGTGTTGGATGGCTCAAATTAAGTGCCTTACCCTTATCTCAAATGGGTTCTGAGGGTTTAAGTTTGATAGACCTCCTCATGAAGAGCGACCCACTATACCTTTGATGTATCCTTTAGAGTTCACACTAGAATTTGAATGTTGGAGATGGATCCTTGATATCCATGCTCAATCTGACTGTAGATTTGTTATGAAAGCAATGGAAAACCTGTGTGGTCTCCCCGACTAGCTAGGGTGTGTCTCTCAACACCAAATCCAATCCCTCAGTGTCTTCCTCCTAGAATCCACAAGTATTCTCAAATTTGTATGAATCTGGATTTCTCCTCAGAGCTCTGGTTTCAATTCTCAAATCATCAATAATGAGCCACTAGGTTGATTTTCCTCTCCTTATATCCACCGAAACCATAATTATTCATTGAGTTTTCACTTAAGCAATTTTCCTAAGTTTTCTGATTTAATATTCACTTAAGCGCTTCATTACCTTTTTCCACTTAGTCACTTAATGTCACTTTTAGATTATAACATTTCCCTAGTGAAATGACATCGAATGAACATTTTCCCTTGTTTCATCCTGGATATAGTCTAAAGGGGATGTTTAGACTACTAATACCTCTTCTCTGGAGTCCTCACTTGGAAAGGGAAATTACAGAGGATCCCAAACTCAACTTCCTCCTCTTTTTTTTTTATTGATGTATGTGGGTATTCATATCACCACCCACTTCTATGATTTCCATATCCAATGAATCCTTAATTGTAAACAAAGAATCCCAACAATCTAATTTATTTGAATGTCTATTGGGCATATAAATTTTTATAAGGGAAATTTTAATACTATATTCTTTATGTTTTATAATAGTAAGGATCCAATGATTAGCACATAAATGTACCCCCCAGTTCCTATATTTGTGTGTTCCATATCATTAGGATGCCTCCTAATGTTCCTATGGAAATTTTAGCAACCCCTTCAATAGATGTCAAAGCTCTTTTTGCAGTTTTCACCACTCCCACATCCTCCATTTTTGTTTTCTGGAGGAGAATTATAGAGGCCTTCTTGATTTTGAAAAGATCTTTGACAACTTCGACCTTGGATTTATTGTCGAAGCCTCTACAATTCCAAGAGAGGAATTTAATTGACGATAATTAGAGGGGGCCCAACCACTAGGGGTAGGTAGGTCGAGACCTCTATTCCCACCTCTTTTACCTGCATTGGTGAGTGAAATTTCAATAGAGTATTGCTTCCCTAATGCTTTGTCCTCGTTGGCTGCATCTTCCCTTACATATTTATTTGTGTGCCTTCAATATTTTTGGGTTCTCTCCATTATGATTTCACCTTCCTCTTCTTCTTTCTTTGATGCTACTTTTGTGATATTTGGCTCCACTTTCTCTGTCTTCTCTATTTCTTGAAAAACTTCTTGAGTATCTTCTTAGAAATTTTCCTCATCTCCTGATTCCTCACCTACCCGATCTAATGAGTGTCAAGAAGGTATCAAATCTGGTTCTCTAGGATCCATTTGAATGGGTTCTGACTCTTGCATTCTTTCCCCACCTGTATATGTTTTTCCTAAAATATTGAATGGATTCACTGATTCTAGTGTCTATTCCCTTTGCTACATAGGAGATCGATTCTGAGCATTGTGGATTCCATGGGTTCTTGGCCCATTTTCCTACGTCCCACTAATATTTTTATTAGGGTTTTGAGTTGGGTTTTCCACACCAATTTTCTGACCAACAACTTTTCTCGTGTTGGATTTTTTCATTACTTGTTTCCAACCCTCTTCTTTCCCTTCCCTGGTATCTTGTTGATATGGCTTATTTTTTGTGTAGTTATGAGAAAAATGTTTGTATTCATGGTACCTTTTACATTTAAAGGGTAATTGTTCATAGGCTAGCTTCTGAATATGGGTCCAATCATCTAGAGAGAGCTTAATGGCTTCATGAAGCCATTTTTCTAGATCCACCTCTACACGTATTCTTGCACAAGAGAACATTGAAGATTTTGGCTAAGCTCTATCTATGTATTTTCCAACAACATCTCCAATACATTTTAGAGCATTGTTTCCCTAGTAATGAAAAGGAAGATGGGGAAGATGGACCCAGACTGGGACTGTTGAAGGGATGTTACTGTCCGGGTCAAAATCCAATGCCCATCAGTTCAAATATAATCCTCTTGTGCCAAATAAATAAGGGCCACTCCAAAAAATAAGATCCCTATCTTCCTTAAGTTCAAAATAAAAGATGTAAAAACCCTTACCACAGAAAAATGACTTGTTCATCCTTGTATCAATGGTTTCCAGTTCTACGCAATCCAAAGATCAATTTGTCAAGGAGAAGGCCATAAGCCTGTGAACTGACCGATCAATCCTTTTGAAAAATAAGAGAGATATTTCCTTCGAGATGCTAAAGGGATCATGACTTATGGGATTGTGTCGAGCTTCTTGAAAAAATGGGTGTGTGTGGGTCACGCTGAAGGGTTTCCCGTGGTTCCAACCAACTACTTGAAATCTACTATTTCAGTATCAAAATTAAGGGGGATCAAGGTCCTCCACAACCATCGTGACTAAAGCTCATAACGACAATTGTGCACTAGGCTTTCCTCAGATAGAAGCAGGTCGTAGAGAAAATTTCATTCCACTGCTTAAGTCTTTCTAAATATTATTTTGGCTAGAGCCAAATTTTAATACAAGTTATACCTTCTGTTTAAATAGAAAAAAAAGAAAGAGAAAAATTTTTCATTTGCTTTCTTCAATCATGCTTATAGAGAACTAAAAGAAAAGGTAGGTAAGATCTCTAAAAAGGATTTAGTTGTGTAGGAATTTTTTCTTTATGAAGACAAATCAAATAAGGAAGGATCCCTACCAGAAAGGATGTTTGGCAGATCAAAAGATGAAGATCTTAGTTCTCAAAAGAGAAAATAAAAATTCCTCTTAAGAATATTGACATATTGACATTTTGAAAAGTTTGGTGTTTTCATTAATTTATCTTAGTAGTCAATCTTCATGTGGTTGTTTATAACACACATATGGGTATCATTTTTCCATTCCTTTTCCCATTGTTTGAGATACTTCTTCTAAGGAGATAATATTCAAATCAATTTTTTTGGATTAAATTAACACATTAAGAAACTATTTTCTAGATCAAGCCCTTTAAATGTCCTATTGCATTTTCCAAAATGTGGCTTCCTCATATAATAGACAAAGCCAATATTTGAATTTATTTCTAATAAATAATTTTATGTTTTAAAAAAGATCAAAAGAAATCCAAATGATGAGGTTGTTTCACACTATAATGCCATATCTCAGTATCATGTTTATGTCCAAAATTCTTTGTAAATTGTCCAGCTAGTCATTGAACATAGTGTTTATTGCAAGTTTGTTCAATTGGAGTAGTCATCGTCTCTTTGAGTTGTTTGTGTAATCTTGACTTCATTTTATCGTAGTATTTCCTTCTATTTTATTATTATATTGTTATGTTACATTTACACTCATGGAAAATTTTAGGGGTTAAATTTCACCCATAAACAAAAAAAAAGATTAAGGATTAGTAATTTTCCATTTTTTCTTAGGCATTGTAGTAACACGTGGAAATAAGTTGCAACTAGGGTTTTCCTATCCTAAGACCCCTCGATTTGTTACTTGTCCTAGAGTACATGCACGATTGTCCACCTTCACCACTAAATCATTCTTCTCCCCGTCTTCCTTCCCTGCTGCGGTGCTTTTCTCCGAGGTTTGTTTTCTCTGTGAGGAGTTTTCTTTCTTTGACTGCTACGAATCGGGCTCTCCTCTTTGGATGAGACAATTTTTTTATGGTGGTTGAGTATCTTCATTTGCTAGTGTGGTCCTCTCGGTTTTGTAGTGATATCGCCTTGGCTCTCTCATTTTGTTCAGATGGCTTCTTTTCATGTAGATAAGGCATTCTATTTTGGATGAGGCAATTTTTTTTGATGGTGGTCATGGTTGTTGGTGCGGTTCTACTGGAGTTGTAGTGTTCTCACCTCATATCTCTTAGTGGCCCGTCTTGTGTTGTATTGGGGTTTCTAGCAGTTTTTACCCATGATTTTGGTCATCATGATGATGTATTGATGATGGTGTACTCAGGTTCTTCATTAGAACTTTCTCCTGAGAAAAGTTACCTTCATCTTTTTCTAGAAAACACATTTTTGAGGACTGTTCGTAGGTTGCTAGTATATTTGCCTGTGAGAATGAATGATTCTCGTAGGCTACCTTAAGCTAGGGTGCGAGAAGTTCGCACTGTGTTGAACTGCTAGGGTGCGAACTCTTTCTAAAGAAGGTAAAAAGGTGAATTCTCGATGCTTCTAGAAGGGAATCTTCTAGAAGTATGAGATGGAATTCGAATGGTTATCCTAGTACTGGATTCCCTTATATTTTGGGATCATTCTTATCCAAGTAACCAATTCATTCTCTCCTATATATTGAGTGAATTCTCATGGAAAAGGTTAAGCAAACAAGGTCAAGCAAGATTCATTGGAGAATTGGTGAAAGATTGTGTGAAGGACTGATGCTACAGCAGCTAAGAACTACAACAAGTCTATCAGAAGTGGTTGATCTTCTTCATGCAAGTAAGCAAGTGTGTGTGTCGGAGCCAAGGGCCATCGAAAGGAAGTTTGCGACATCAAGGCTCAGGTTGTAATCTTTACTTTCTATCAATATGATACAGTAATATGTCCCTTTCCCATAAATCTAGTTCCACTTTATTGTATAACTCCTTGATCATATACATAGATTGACTGTTGAATAGATTGTGATTTCTTCACTTCGGTTGGTTTGTATTGTTTTGATCTTGACTATACGAGAGCACTGGAGCGAAGCGGGAGAAACAAATACCAAAGGAAGTGATCATAAGGTATGTAATTTGTTCTTGCCTTCTAGTTCATTCAATAGTCAAAATCTAGGGAAAGAGTATTATTCTGTCTTGCTTTGTTCTAGATCCAAGTTGATCTAGGGAGATCGGTTTGTGTCCGCACTTACGGATTTATCCAATAACAAAATTGGTGACTCCACTGGGGAACATCCCATTTTCTTTGTGGCTTTTGATATTTTTCTGTGGCCATTTTCTCTGGTTTCACTTTTCTCCTATCCTATCAGTCTCTGAGTCTTTAGGATATCCTGATAAACCTTCTGGGTCCAGAAGCCTTTTTGAATTTTACTTCATTTTTCAAAATTTTGGTTATGTTCAAGAATTCTCGCACTGCACTGCATTGCAGCCTACGAGAATAGGTAGAGTTCGCACTCTGCCCATAGGTTTCAATGCGAGGTTCTCACACCCTGCTAAAGGGTCACCTGCGAGAATCAGTGATTCTCGCACTGTGTTATATTGCCTACCTGCGAACATCATTTTTCAAAAAATTGGATTTGAGTTTTGGTATTTCTCACTGCCCAGATTAGTTTGATTGCCTCTTATGAGTTTCTTGGACCTCTTATTGGTATCTTTCTTGTCTTTTCTTGTGTGCATGAACAGTCTTAGAGTTTCAAGGATTTTCTTGTCATTTGTGGCTTGAATTTCGTTTGTTGACTTTTCTTGGCAAAACCATTCTCTCTGACTTCAGAATTTGAGTGTGTTCGATTAGTTAAGATCTAGTGATTGGTTGAAAGTTAAGTTTGCTTGGTTTTATCATTTTCTTATGGTTTGAAAGATCATTTTCTTTTGCATTTGAAAAGACTACATTGATTTGCTCTTTATTTTTGCTTTCATTGAAAGAGTTGATTGGGTTTGTCATTACTTGATTCTTTACGATTTGATTTTCTGTACTCTTGCTTTCATAGTCTGAGTCCTTTTTGAAAAGTGAACAACAAGTTTTTCTTTCAAAAAAATTGTTTTTGTCTTTAGAAAACATTGAAAAAATCAAATTATTGAGCTTGTTGAAGTATTTGAAAAGATACAATAGAGAATTTTCATTTGATCAATGATTGTTTGCGTTGGCATTTGAAAGGAAATTTTTCTTTGTAGTTCAAGGTTGATCTGGAAAACTTTCTTCTCTCTCCCATATATAGGATTCATTGAACGAAATGTGATACATTTCATTCTCATCCTTGCATTGATTGGGTCAGAGTCATACAACATAAGTTTCATTTCCGTTACCTTTGAGTAAACAACAACTCTTAATAACACTGCGTAATCATAAAATTTATCTAGTAACTCTTTTCTAGGGCTCTTTTACACCA
>JASDQU011403100.1:36330-50878 GCA_032191745.1 Picea mariana
GGAACGTTATTTTGATCACATTGAATATCAACATATTCCTAGATGTCTTAATACATTAACAGATGCATTGGCTAATTATGTATTGGACAGACATTTGAACTATTTATAAATTAAACACATCAAAATTCACACAATATAAAGTAAATCGGTAGAAGCCATCTGTATATATAACGATCAAAAGAGTTTTTACAAAAAGTTTGTCCGAAGATCAAAATATCAAAAATTGAAGCTTATAGCTTCTACAAAGTGACGTCATGGATGACGTTCACTGTAACACACGACTTCCCTAGCAACCCTACGGAGTAGTCGACTCATAGCTGTTGATACCCCTACAGTATGACGTTGATCGCATCATGGAACCTCTTCCAAAGTCATATCTGGAATGTTTGTAGTAAGGCCCTCTAGATTCTGTTCCACTGCTTGATAATCCTCAACATACTGTGGTGCTGCCACTACCTCTCCTCGCCGCTGGATGGGAGAAGTGTCGGGAGGTCTATACGGTCCAACATCTGTGTTATCAACAAACGATTTTGTTTTAGTTTTTGGATGAACATATAAAATAAAAACATTTGAATATGATAAAAATTCACAAAAACATTTGAAAAGAAAAAAATGCGTGTACTTATTACCAAGGTCACCCCACTGAGTATCCTCTGGAAGTGCTAAATCTAGATCTCCTCGAAAATCCAACCCATCATACGCGTATTCATCGACCATCAACATCTGGGTTTGAAGCCAGTCAAAGAAAATATCGTCGTACTTGACGATCGGTCCTGCTACGTGACGGGCCATGAGCCGACACCATCTCAACATCCTTGGATCCCTAAGACCCGGTATGTTCCACTCAACCTGTAGTCTAAATATTAGGACCCTCTCAAGGAAGAAGGACACCAGCAAAGATCCATACCTGAATTGCTTCAGGTTACCTCGCCTACATTTGGTCAATTGTTTTTTGATATTGCGAAGCACAACATCTGCCCAGTTGAATACTCGAGGCTCAGTACACTCGATGGTGTACTGGAAGTAACTCTATAATGCCATATGAGGAGAAGAACTTCTAGCCATCCGAGCTATAGTGAAAAGGATAGTACGAAGGGTCAAGTCTTGTACCCCCCATATAGCCACTTTTCCTTTTTTCCTTTCAGCCTCGGGTATGCAGTATTGGTTGCAGTACTCACTCATCATTAGCCCACCACCTCTACTACCGGTCAGGCTGACATAGTATCCACGTCAGGACAATGTAGTTAAAAATTATATTTTCTCAATGTCTATGGATAGTGTATGATCTTCCACATGAAAAACCTGTTGATCTGGGTCCCACATATGGACCAGGTACTCTAGTAGTCTGACTTGGGCCCTCATGCTCGAGATGCGAAAGTATTTTAAGAGCCCACAATCTCTTAATGCAGCTATGGTAGGAGGATGATTATCAGCCATTGCATTATCCTCTTCATTTTCCCTTTCACGCCACTCAAGCACCATGTTTATGGCCAATTATTTGCACAAGGAACATAAAAGGAGGATCAATAACTTTTTCATGCTTTAGATCTTTTTCATTTGGCTAAAAATTTAAAAAAATTTCGGGCTTTGCGGTTCTCACAGGTGCCCCATTTTCACAGTGCGAGAACCTCATAGGTGGCTTAAGGCTCACCTACAAGAATGCATCATTCTCCCAGGCCCCGTATGGGCTGCCTGCGAGAATGACAGCGTGCATATAGGGCCTAGAAAAACATCTTGAAATGGAAATTTAACCACTAAAATGAAAAAATGAAACCATGAAAATGTTCAGGACGAAGAGCCTACCTTAATGTCGCAGACAGCTCGTTGAATGGTCTCTCGTAGCTCCCACAATCTAATGCTGAACTTGGAGGGTAAAAGAGGGGTTTTTTGGAGCTCAATAGTGGAAATGTAAAATGGTGTGGCAAAAACAAGTTTTTACTCATTTTATTTACTTTTACTATATCATTTTGGGTTTTTATAATTATTTATCAACTAAACCCTAATCCCTAATGTCATGTTGAGCGTAACTTGTGCAGGTGTGATGACTTTGATGATTCAATACAGGGATATGAACATGTTTTTCTTGGTTATCGTGTGTTTTTGATTTTTTTTTTGGGGGTTTTACATAAAAACCTTGAGCGTCGTTTTTATCCATTCTTGCACTCGTAAATACATGAGAACATGATTGAGCATAGTTTTATCACTTTTTCGGGCTCAACAAGGTTATACAAAAAAGGAACCCCTCTAGATTCCTCTTTAAGCTCTTTTCAGACTCTCTAAACATGAAAATATCATCGAGCGACCTTGCTATTTTCACGCTCGATAAAGTATTTGAAGTAAGCGTTTGGTGAGCGATAATTTATCTCTTTTTCGGTTTCGTCCAGACTATTTTACGAAAAAGGAACTGAGAGAGTTCTCTTTTAAGTGTTTTTCCAAACTATATAATCTTGAAAAACCTTCGAGTTTTCTATCTCTGGACTTGTTAAACAAACATTGACAGACCCGTAATGGGACTGAACCACTCCTTCTTAGGGTTCGTTAAACATACTCTGAGGGACTCATCCGAAGGATGAGCTTACATCAACAAGCATATGTTATCCTCCTCAATCTTGTGTAAAAATAAAGAGGTACTCGCCAGAAATGGTGGGGGAAAATTTGGGAAAGGGATATGTTTTCATCTTCGTATTGTTTGGCAGTAAGTGTCTCTCTTGAACATGACACCCCTTATTCATCGCATTTGAAGCCGGTTTGGGAAATCCATTTGTCTCTCATTCGATTTTGTACAAGGTCATTCCCTGTGTCGTCTTTGAGTCAATGTTTCCAAATCATTGGTCGTGTCGTTCATATGTTCAAGAGAAGTCCATCTGAAACCTATATTGAGTTGGCCATCTGCAGTTATCTATTCTCTTTGTGTCGGCCTTCCCTGTGCCCAGTCCAATTTGCAAAATGCTCTGTTTCACCTTCAAACTCTGTTACTCATTTCATGTCATTGATGGGGGATACATCAAGGCCCTCCTGTGACGAGTTTTATTCCATCGACTTCAGCTCATTATCCAGAATCAAGACTTAGAAATTATTTGGTACCTTGGAACTTGCATGTCTCAATAACAGGTTTCCTCGCTTTCGACAGTGGGTTTACATCATTGACCCCTGATCGAAAGATTCCATCGGATGTTCGACATCAACTCATTTATTCACACTCGATGNTCTACCATGTTCGACTTCAACACATGTAATCATATGGTTAGATTCATACTTTGGGAGACGAGATTGAAGACCCTGGATATTATCTTTCCAGGTTGCGATGGAGTATGTATAATTTTCGACACATAGATCCACTGTGTATGTTTCGTGGCTATGTCGTCTTGATTTGAAATTTCTCGCATAGATCCACAATGTATTCCGGTGGCTATGCTATATTTTGACGGCATGGATCCACAGTGTATGATTGGTGGCCATGAACCATGTCTATAATGTGATCAGTCTGTGATCTGAGTATGGGAATTACTACCTCATAATTGGTATATATGATATTCTGCAGATGCTTGGTTGTTCGCAGGTTTCCGATTAGATGTGCTCTTGGTTGCAACTTACAAAGTCTATCGACTGTCACTAGTTCCACCCTCAGACTTTGGGGGGCATTCTATTACCCATGATTTTGGTCATCATGATGATGTATTGATGATGGTGTACTCGTGCTCTTCATTAGAACTTTCTCCTGAGAAAATTTACCTTCATCTTTTTCCAGAAATCACATTTTTGAGGACTGTTCGTAGGCTGCTAGTATATTTTCCTGCGAGAATGCATGATTCTCGCAGGCTGCCTTAAGCCACGGTGCGAGAAGTTCTCACTGTGTTGAACTGCTAGGGTGAAAACTCTTTCTAAAGAAGGGAAAAATGTGAATTCTCGATGCTTCTAGAAGGGAATCTTTTAGAAGGATGAGATGGCATTTGAATGGTTATCCTAGTACTGGATTCCCTTATATTTTGGGATCATTCTTATCCAAGTAACCAATTCATTCTCTTCTATATATTAAGTGAATTCTCATGGAAAAGGTTAAGCAAACAAGGTCAAGCAAGATTCATTGGAGAATTGGTGAAAGACTGTGTGAAGGATTGATGCTACAGCAGCTAAGAACTACAACAAGTCTATCAGAAGTGGTTGATCTTCTTCATGCAAGTGAGCAAGTGTGTGTGTCGGAGCCAAGGACCATCGAAAGGAAGTTTGCGACATCAAGGCTCAGGTTGTAATCTTTACTTTCTATCAATATGATACAGTAATATGTCCCTTTCCCATAAATCTAGTTCCACTTTATTGTATAACTCCTTGATCATATACATAGATTGACTGTTGAATAGATTGTGCTTTCTTCACTTCAGTTGGTTTGTATTTTTTTGGTCTTGACTGTACGAGAGCACTGGAGCGAAGCGAGAGAAACAAAGACCAAAGGAAGCGATCATAAGGTATGTGATTTGTTCTTGCCTCCTAGTTCATTCAATAGTCAAAATCTAGGGAAAGAGTATTATTCTGTCTTGCTTTGTTCTAGATCCAGGTGGATCTAGGGAGATCGATTTGTGTCTGCACTTACGGATTTATCCAATAACAACACTCTTTCCATCGGATTTCTCTGTGGGTGGCCTCTCCTTTGGCAGGTTTTCATGATGCTTCCTTGTTCTCCCTTTTACGTTTCAGGTTTGTTTAGGGTTAGATGCATACCCTCTCCTCTGTGGGTTTGGATGCAATTTCTAATGCTGAGTTTCAGATCCTTTTTATTTGGGGTTTGGAGTTTTTGATCCTCTCTTTTTATATATATATATATGTATACCGCTCTAATCAGGTCTATCCTGTATCTAAGTTTTCTTTGGGGTTCATCTTGTTTCCCTCTCTCGACAAGTTTTTTTGCGGGTTTTCTCTCATTAGTTTGTAGTTCCTCTCTCTGGTTGTGTTGGTATGTTCATGGTTTGATGTATTCCCAGATAATGAGGGAGATTCATACTTCTCTGACATGGTCCATCTAGTCACTAGTGCTAGTTTGTTCAGGTTTTGATGTATGGACAGTTGATGTGGGAGCTTCATACCACTCTGACCTGGTCCAGATTGTCTCCAGGGTATTTTGTTCAGGACTTCTCTTCTGACGTTCTTCTCTGTGGTGGAATTTTATGCGGTTATCTAGACATATATTGTTTCTTTCAAGAATGTTCTCAACTCTTTTTTTGCATACTTTGTTTTGGCTTATCAAACAACTCATTGACCTCTTCCATCTTTTATTTTCTGACCTAAGTTTTCCCATGTTTGGGTCATGGTTAAAGAACCTACAAAATGTAATTTGGTTCTCTTCGGATGAACATAATTACTCTTTTTTCCAGGGAAAAAAATACATGTGGAAAGAAGAAAAAAATATATATTTTTTTCTTTTTATAAATTAAAAAAAATATAAATAAATAAAATAATTTGAAAAATGATTATGATTAAGAAAATAGAGTAATTTGCACAATATGACGATGATGATGATGATTAATGTCCACTAAGACTGAATTGGTCTATCGGACCTTAAGATGGTAAGTGATTACTTGCGATTCTTTAGAATTTTGTTTCTGTGCTCGAAAAGCATTAAGATAAGCTTTCCAAGATCACCATAGTTTTGTTGAGTTGAGAGGTTAGGAACGTTGGTAGTGTGACAAGTATTTTGAAAATGAGATCTAATTTGGGTATAGAATGGACAATCTAAGAGAAAGTGTTTTTCATCTTAAACCTTCTTAGTGTCACAGAGGTGACACACTCTTTCATTCCATGACATTTTAGGAATTGACCAACACCCAGTTTCACTATGGAGCTTGTGAGAATTTGTTCTTATCTTAGCAATGCTTATATTTTTCTTCACACTTGTCAAAACAAATAGACAATTTTGATCTTCTAGATTAGGGTTGATTACATCCTTATAATACCTTAATTTTATTTTTTTCCTCTAACTCTTTATAACACCAAATTTTCTCCTTAAAATTTGATTTGACAATTTTTTTAATAGTATCTTTATTCTGCAAAATGGTGTCTTCCATGATTCCCCAATAGTTTAGCCAAGATCGGGCATCTTTATGCCATCCTCGCTTGAGCCAATGGTGGTTAAGACTCAATTTTGAAGCAATTTTAGGAAGCCTCATGTCTTCCATGTTGTTTAAATTGTTCTTATACATTATGTATCTATTCATAGCCATGCTCTCAATGGGGGAGAGGTTTGTTTCTAAGAGGGGGATGGGATATGGCAAATTTCCTTTAATTTTGAGATTATAGGTTAAAATTATTTTGTATTTCCTCTATCTTTCTCGAGGATTCATGAGAGATACTACAACCCCAGACTTCACATCCATAAATAATAGCAGGTGTAACAAGAGTCTCAAAGAGGAGTTTATTCTTATTTGAACTCCAAAGATCAATTGATTTACAATTGTTTTCAAGCCCATAATAACCTTTCCATCCCCCAATAATCCTTTTCTGAATGTTATAATTCCAGTTGAGCTTGTGGTGAATATCAATTCCAAGATATTTGTATGAAGTGACTTCCTCCAATTTGTCGTTTTCATATATGAAGATTTCATAAGTGATCTTATTGGATTTAATAATCATGACCTTAGTCTTATCAATATTAACAGTCATACCCATATTGGAGCAAAAATCCTTGAGGATTCCTAGTTGGTTTTCAAGATCATGGGGACTCCTTTCCATAAGATTGATATCATTGACAAAAACAAGAATATTTATGACTATACCAGTGAGAGTGGGGCCGACACAACCTACTTTTTCCAAGCAATCTTCTAACTTGTCAATGCATATGCCAAAAAGGGTAGGGGACAAGGGACAACCTTGTTTGGATCCAATATTGTAGTTAATCTCTTTTGACTATCCCTCAATGCTTTTAAAATTAGCAATAGCATTCTCATACATCATTATTGCAACAACTCTCAACTCGAGAGGCACTTTTATCTCTTCGAACCTATTCCAAATGTTTTTCGTAGGAACCATGTCAAAAGTTGTTCTAAAGTCAATAAAACAACAAAAAATATTTGTTTTAGTATTGTAGAACTCCTTTGCAATGATCCTAAAGGTAACAATATGGTCCATAGTTGAATGATATATCCTAAACCTGGCCTATCCTTTAGCACTTTTACCGTGAATTTCTATCCAAAGACAAATCTTCTTTTCTAAAATAATTCCATAAAGGTTGGCTAAAATTGAGATAATCATAATGGTCCTATAATTAGAGGGAATGTTTCTATCCCCATTTAAAAAATAGGAACAATGAGGCTTTGCATCCAGGGTTTAGGGAAGCTCTGCTTGAATGCTAAATTGAAGATATTATGTATGTGAGGGATAATGATAGGCCCTCTGTTTTCCCTTGACCAAGTTTTGAAGAGTACTTGGTCATACTTGACCACTTTTGGGACTGCGACAACTTGCCAAGGAAGGAGCACAATGCGAAGTAGAAAATAAGGAAGCAAGACCTATTTTGGGGTCCATTTTAGGGTTTTGGGTTGATGTAACGCGAAAGGGATGTCGGCCCATGGGTTTACCCACATTTAGGCCCATTTTGTAATCTATAAATAAGCAATATAGATAATAATATAAGGAGGAGATAGTAATGTAGTACATCTATGTGATGTATGAATGAAAGCTTAGTGCTAGTAATTGGATCTGTGTGATCAGATGTATCTTAGAGTGCTCTGTGCCTGATATTGGAGAGCTAAGTGCAGGTTGTTATAGTCTGATGCTGAAGAGAAAGGAAGAAGGATCTAGTGAGCTGGGCATATCTTTTGTCCTGTGCAAAGTAAGGATCATTAGAGCTCTATGTTGTAACTGTTGGACCAAGATAATATAAAGAAGACTTTGTGGATGTAGCCCCAGGGTGGGGGTGAACCACGGTAACTGTGTGTATAGTGTTTTGTGCTTTGATCTTATGTATTTATCTCTTTCTTGGCTAAGTGATTGATGTGATTAAGTAGATCTAGTTATGTTATGTGTTTTTGATGAATGAATGAACATCAGATCTGATATATGAGATGCTTAGTGTTTGATCTATTGAATCTAACCTATATTTATGTGGCTAAGTATTGCATCATTCTTAGTATAAGTATTAAGTGTGATTCTCTGTGCCTTTTGCAAAGTATATTAATGAATGTATGTTAAGGAATAACTTATGCTAAGTGCGTTGTAAGAAAGATAATCATAGATATCTGTCCCAGCTAAGGTTGCAAACAACTAAGTCTTGCAACCACCCCTTCTTCTACCTCGGGTGAGACTTCATCTACTTCGTAGGTGTTACCGAAAGGGATGGTAGTTAGGGATTTGTTGGTGTGCTCTTGAGTATTGAACCCTAGTTCTGCCCCTATGCCAACAAATGGTTCCATTGCCAGGACTTGGAATTGTGATTGTTGGGAACTGAAGAAGAAGAAGCTTTGCGTGAAATAAGCTCTGTGCGTAGATCTATTGCTCTAGTGCCCAGTGTTTTGTTTGACCTGTGAAGCTTTGTGCTAAGAAAAGAGATCAGATCTGAAGAAAGAGAGGTCAGATCTGAAGAAAAGAAGTCAGATATGTGAAGAAAAAGGTAAGATCTATAAGCTCTATGCCTTGATAAAGGTAAGAATAGTTAAAAGTATTAGATCTGGAAGCTTTGTGCTCTGCAAAAGTAAGATAAGTGAAATTTTTTGTTTCTAAAGCATGGATCTAGGTATGTTTGAGAGATTATGTCCTAGCTTCAAAACTAGGGCATTAATAGATGAAAGAAAGTTTGATATGAATAGATCTGATAAGTATAGTGATAGATATGTTATACCTATGCATCGAAAGAATGTTTGGACTAACAAGTGGATGCAGGATCCTAGAAAAAAAATTTTGCAGGCTAGCCACCATGATCATGGTGCGCAGTATAGAAGGAGTTGGGGAACATCTAAACGGACGAGAGGATTAACCCTCCATTATAGTTGCAGACAACCGGGACATCTTGCTAAAGATATCCATGGGAGAATACCTAGTTGCCTCTTTTGTAAGGCTATGGGCGATGAAGTATTGGATTTCCCTAGAATGATTGCTAGGCTTGAGAAGACACATATAGAACAAGAAAACCCTGAGGGAGATCGAGAGACAAAGATTATAGCAAAAACCCAGAAAGAATCAGAAAAGATATTGCTACAGATGAAAGAAACCTTGAATGACCACTGACATGTTAGGCTATCAAAGATTTTCAAAGAAAAGGAGAAAATCGAAGCAAGGATAGGGGACTTTGACATTGATTGTACTCTTGATGAAGAAGCGCAAGTGAACATTATGCCAAAAAGAACTTGGGAAGCTATAGGAAAGCCTGCCATGATCCCTTCCCTAGGAGGAACACATTTCTTCAAAGGAAAGATGGTAAACCTATGTGGAAGGCTCGCTCGAATACCTATGACTGTTAATGGAACTTCGACAGAGGAAGACTTTGAGATCATTAAATTTGTTGAATACAACGCCTCGTTTACCATGCTCATAGGAAAACCCTGGATTGATAGAGAACATGCCAGATGAAGAGAAGAAGAGAAGAAGTGAAAGTTTTGGAACAGAAGACACAAGATTTAAAAGACTTTATGACAAGAAGAATCACGCACTTGATTGAAGAATGGAAGAGAAGATCACATATATTTAATATTAGTAGCTCCGATGTCGAAGCTAAGAGAAAACTTGAGGATCCGAAGAAGATCGAGTTACCTATTTTTGATAGAGAAGAAGTATTATCAAGGAACCCTAAGAAATATTTTCCACAGCACGAAGTAACTAATACCACAGAAGATAAACATCAGAATGGTAAAAGAATTACCGAGAAAAAACTCACTGGGAATAAGGCTAGAAATTTAAGAAAGAAAAGGGCTAATACTGTAAGGTTACGAGAGGTTCTAGAGGACACTTCGCAGCAAGAAGAATTGCAGAATTGGAGCTTCGCCGAGATATCAGAACAACGACATAGATTACTTCCCCATGACGAAGCAATATAGACGTTGGAACCGATATACCCGTTCTATCACCGCTCCGAATGGATCAAAAAGAAGTTATGGGTTACCACTAGACCGTTCGATAACACCAGAATGGATAGAACATAGTTAATGAAGGCCCCATGTCTGTTGCAAGAAGACTGTTGCTAAGATTGCCCACTTAACTTTTTGCACCACGCATTGAGAATACTTTTTGCTAACCGATAATCTGAGCGTGAACCCTAATATTTACTTACCTTGAGATCATTTCCTTACTATTCACTGTCGTCTCTGAATTCCTTTTTCACCCGAGCCAGCTGACCCAAGTTTGTATGTCGAATGAGCTCAACATTGCTGAGAAAATTGTTGAAGAATTTCTAATTGATTTAATGGCTAAGAGAGTCATGTCAGAACGCAGAATGTTTACAAGTGTACAGGCATTTTCCTCGGGCGTACTTCCAGCTTCCCCCTCCATTGCTCGAGCAGGACCATCCCGACCACCTTCGGAAAGACGATCTAAGCTCAGAAACGACTTCCACTGTGAAGATGATCTCAAGCATCTTGCCTAAATATATCCCACCACTAAGCGAACCAATGAATCGAGACTCTAGACCCAAAGACTTTGATTATGCTGTAGTCACTGCGTACCTCCCGAAAGGGGTGTGCGCAGTTCATGCTGACTAGGAGAAGCTCACCACGCTGAGATTCAATGATTTTAACCTTGGATATTGCAAGGTATACAGTATGATAGCCACGCACAAGTATTTTACTATTACAAAAGGAAAGAACCCCAAGATTGTACCGCAGAAATGGACCCATAACCTTGCATAGTCAACCCTCCTCAACGTAATGAAGACTCCACATTTTGGGAGGAATCAGGAAGTAAATGCCTGTGTTCGACTGTTGTTGTCCTACTACCATGGAGGATACCTATGGTTGGACCAGCGCATCACCGTGGATCTGATTTTGATCAATCAGATCACTAGGCTAAGCATGCAAGGCCTTGACCCACAAGACTCTTACCCTGGAAAGACCACAGATCGTCCTCTCACTCAACGAATAAAAGACACATATGGTGATATAGAGGAAGGCACGAAAGGTTACAAGGTAGCCTCCATTAAGAATGCAACAATATGATTTGGTTGCTAACTGATCACAGGCAAGTTAGTCTGAAAAAAAAGACCTACATAGGTGACCGAATTTGTAGTTGACCTCATAGGGAAGTGCACGGAGGGACTACAAATGAACTGGGTGAAATACCTTATAAATCAACTAGATCTTGACTGTAGACAAGCGCATGACCAAGGGTATGAGTTCCACTTTAGCTAGTTGCTCATACTCATTGCCTTCATCGCATGGGAACTGCCCAAGGGAGCCACATTTCTAGAGATCAAACCCTTCAAACCCCTGGCTGCGAAGTTCTCTACGCTGTGGTACTCCAGTGAAATGAACAAACAGTGGCAGTCCAATGTCGTATTCCATGGGTACTACACTCAGTTGAGGAATTCCATTCAGTCTACACCACGCATTACACCCAACACTCTTCATAGGTTTTGACCTTTGATGAAATTCAACGCAGATCGTCACTTCACCTACATCACAACATGCGCAGATGAGCACAAACAACAACTCCAGTCATATTACAAGCTGATAGAAGATGACCTGGAGGAGATTACCAAGGAATTATCGACAGACCTCCTTGTTGCAACAGACCCCACAAACATGTCCGACGTAGATAGCCCTGAAGCTATTACGGATACACCAGGACCACACAAGACTTAGAAGGATGTGGAAGTTCAAGATATCCACAACACATCCACGAAGACTTCTTCACTCTCACCTACTAAGGGAGGTGATGATGAAGAACTAGGGGGCACATAAGTTGAGCAAAGAAAAGGCAAGGTTACCCTGCCTAGGGATGAGGCAAATCCCTCCAAGAAAAGGAAGATTACCCCACCAAGGCCCTCATCCAAAAAGAAAACTAAGGCCACTCGGACCATGCTTAAGACTACGCTTACCCCAAGTGTTTTTGACTTCTTAATTACTGCGCTGAATGATGTTTCATTAGAGTTCACAAAAAAGAAAGAAGCAAAGCAGAAGGAACTATTCCGCCAGATCATGGGTGAATTCAAAGAAGCACATCAGGCACTTCATTCCATCCAAGCAACTTCTACAGTGTCGTTAACAATGGAAATATCAAGAAAAGGCGATGAGCCCACACAGTTACACCAGATCGCCGAGAAAGTTGAAGCTCACCTTTGATGAGCTCAATAAGACATAGCGAAAGCCACCTAGGCTTTGGTGCAAGCACAAAGCGCACATGAAGAGAAACAAAGAAAGGAAGAATAGGAGCAACTTGACTTACAAGTGAAATGGGAGGAGGAAAAATCCCAGTTACAGTAGAGTAAGGACCAGTTGCTAGCAGAGAAACTTGAAACACAAGAAAGAGTTCATAAGGCACTGCACTCTGTGACGATCATAGAAGTGAAGATGGAAGATCGTCTTCCACAACAGGTGACCCAACTGGAAGAAGTAATCCAACAACTTCAACAACGCATCAAGGATCTGGAGCTCCACACCGTGCCTGAGACACCCCAAGAGATAAGAGATATAAGAGAGGCCATTGATCGAAGCACAATCAACCAATTAAAAACTTTGTCTTTGGAATGTAGGTAGCTAAGCACCAGAAGCACCCAGACCTATGAAACCCTCACAGAGAATCCAGAATTGCATACATTGGAGGCACAACTCCACGAAGCAAAGAAACATACAGATGTGCTACAAGCATAGCTGAAGTCTATGACCCCAATCGAAAGAATGAAGAGGTTCACAGAGGAATGCACAACCCAACAACAAGTACACACACTGCAAAGTAAAGTAATGGGCGTCTCTCAATGACCACAACCACTCTAAGAGAAGGCATGCCAATTGTTCGTCGAACTTGAAATCCAAGGAGATGAACTCAAATAGGGTGTCATTATTGTAGAATACCACTTGGAAGGACCACTCAATGACACAGTAATCTAGGAATTTACTGAACAAGAGGTTGTCACACTCCAGCAGGTCGAAGCCACTCGAGCCAAGCTCGAGGCATTCGAAGCGGAATTTGTCAGAACTGTGTGACTCGGGATGAGTCACGGGTGAGTGTTGGGGGCCTGTTGGCCCTTGACCAAGTTTTGAAGAGTACTTGGTCATACTTGACCACTTTTTGGACTGCGATAGCTTGCCAAGGAAGGAGCACAACACGAAGAAAAAAATAAGGAAGCAAGGCCTATTTTGGGGTCCATTTTAGGGTTTTGGGTTGACGTAATGGGAAAGGGATGTCGGCCCTTGGGTTTACCCACGTTTAGGCCCATTTTGTAATCTATAAATAGGAAATATAGATAGTAAGATAAGGAGGAGATAGTAATGTAGTACATCTATATGATGTATGAATGAAAGCTTAGTGCTAGTAATTGGATCTGTGTGATCGGATGTATCTTAGAGTGCTCTATGCATGAGATTGGAGAGCTAAGTGCAAGTTGTTATAGTCTGATGTTGAAGAGAAAGGAAGAAGGATATAGAGAGTTGCACAGATCTTCTGTCCTGTGCAAAGTAAGGACCATTAGAGCTCTGTGTTGTAACTGCTGGACCAAGATAATATAAAGAATACTTTGTGGATGTAGACCCAGGGTGGGGGTGAACCACGATAACTGTGTATATAGTTTTTTGTGCTTCGCTCTTATGTATTTATCTCTTTCTTGGATAAGTTCTTGATGTGATTAAGTATATCTAGTTATGTTCTGTTCTGTTGATGAATGATTGAATATTAGATTTGATATATGAGATGCTTAGTGTTTGATGTGTTGAATCTAACCTATATTTTTGTGGATAAGTACTGAATCATTCTTAGTATAAGTATTCACTGCGATTCTGTATTCCTTATGCGAAGTATATTAATGAATGTATGTTAAGGAATAATTGATGCTAAGTGTGCTGTAAGAAAGATAATCACAGATTTGTGTCCTCGCTAAGGTTGTAGACACCTGAGTCTTGCAACCACCCCTGCCTTGTTGGCAGCCAACCCAATTTTTTTGATTACTCTCAAAAGCTGCCTACACCCCTTGCGGTATCATGACAAATCATTGTCGCATTGTGCTAATAGACATGTGTCTCATTTTTGCAACCATTACAATTCAATTTCGACTCAGTTTTCACAATTGCAAATGTGAAAACACCTATTTCGTTGATTATAATGTCGTCGTCTTTAGTTGATTTGTTGGTTGATGCTTGATCACTGGTTTATCATGTGATTGATAAAGGTTTTATCAGACTTGTGTTCTTGATCATTATCTTACCTTGATTGCGCATTTGGATATATTCCACTATTAAACCTTTGGGTATGAAAGTTATTGGTCTTATTTATGAAAATTATAACGTATCTACTCACATTGTTTTATCCTTGCTATGGTTTTCATTTGATTATCATATGAAAAAATGGTATTGTGGCTCTAAGGCTTTGGAATACAAACATATGTGGTATACACCAAATACATTGGCAAGTTCATAAAGGTATG
>JASDQU011403101.1:0-12542 GCA_032191745.1 Picea mariana
TCGAGTTGCGAGTTGAATGATCACTTGTGAGTCGCCTTCAAAGATGAAGCAAGAGTGATGACTTTGCGCTACCATTTGGAGGCCTCTGACGAGGCTAGAGAGTTCCGCCACATTGTTTGTAGTGTCTCCAAAGAAGACTGCAATCAGGTGGGTGATTTTACCCCAATGGTTCTTGAGAACTGCGCCGAGACCTGCCAGACCAGGGTTGCCCCTAGAGGCTCCATCGAATTTGAGCTTGAGGAAACCAGGAGGCGGAGGAGACCAAGAAGTTGGGCTGATGGCCTGCCTGTGAATGGTTTTCCCTTGAGTTTGTATGATTGTGGGCAAGTTCCATCCATCGAGAATGCTTCTCTCCTCAGGTTTTCCCTGCATATCATCCTGAAGCCCGAAGGAACTGAGAATCGTTTCCTTAATACACCTCGTCACCCTTTCCCATGTATTTAGTGGGGTGGACGAAGTGGAATGGAAGATTCTTTGATTTCTCTCTTTCCTGATTGCCCAGAGAATGAAGCCTGGGAGTAGCTTCCATATTCGCTGGAGGATCGGGCTTTGGAAGGACACTGCATCCCAATTAGCCAGGGTCTCCCTGATGCTGCTGCGGTCTCTTTGGGAGCGTCGCATAGATTGAGCTCCCCAGTCCCAAATCTGCTGGCTAAAATGACAAGTGTTGAGGAGGTGCTCCATGGTTTCCTCCGCTTGCATACAGAGTGCACATCTGGAGGGTCCAGTGAAGCCCCTTTTCAAGAGGTTGTCCYAGGTAAGGATGCRGTTCTGAACCGTAAKCYAGAGGAAAAAYGAAATTTTAGGCCAGATAAAAGGCTGCCACACTTTGCTCCATATTGAATCATGGCCTTGGCTTGAGGTGTGTCCTTGCAGGTGATATAATATTCATCCATTAAATTCAAAATGATTGTCATAATAAAATAGAGTCTCTGTAGATTGTTGCAGTATATTTTGTTTCTTCAAAACATAAGTTTAATAAAAAAAACATTGTTGTAGAAATAAGTAACTCATTATCATTCATTTCGTGTTTAAGAAACATATTGTTAAACAATTGTCAAATTGACATATCAAATCGCGATAAAAAAAAATTGAAAAATAGTCGTTGGAAAGCTAACACAATTCTTCACAAGTTTTGTTTTTACTGTAAAGTGAAATTCTAAATTAAAAAAATACTTTTATATGTCGGAAGTTGAATAACTTGTGAAAATACAGTTTTTTTTCTCATAAAACAAGCAAAAGTGTAACCCACCTTCATGATTTCACCCATTAAATATTTTGTTTTCTTTTTTTAATTTAATTTTCTTTCATATTATTATACATCAAGGGTAAATGATTCAATTTGAATTACAAAATAATTGACATATTTTAAAAAATTGTAAAATATTGCTGAAATTTGAGTCCCAAAAAACCATTTTTAGAGTGAGCTTGTTAAGCATCTATGTCATCAAATATTAGCATTATGTTTCCATTTACTGGTTTTGCTAAGCATTTTGGTTAGGATTGGGAAGGTGATGTCACTATTTTGAAGCTATTATCTTTGTGTAGCTTTTTAGTTGCAAGACCCAACATTTACATTTCATTTCATATAGATAATCTAGAATGTTGATACATGGATATTGTCCACGATTTTAATCCCCGTGGTTAATTGCAATTATTTACGATTAATTTTTTCTTTTGTTTGGGGATGGATTCTTTAACTATGTTTTCTATTTTTTGAATGTTGATGGACGATTAGTGCAAGATTGTTGTTTGTTGGCGATGAAACATTCATTTTATGAATGCCAACGTATTCCTGTAAAGCGAATTATTAATCCTTCCACAATAGTAGTGTTACATGATGTGTGTTAATGGATAATTATCATTGTAGCATTCCATTGGGCAATAGAGGGTACACTTGTAGCATGTAACTCATGTCACTCTATCATTTATCCCTTCTAACAATGAAGTCATGTGTATGACTATGTGAATGTTTTTAGGGTTCTAAAGCTATAGACATCCTCATAAATCATCTAAACAAGTAACCTTGTCCTAGGAATACTTGAATCTAATATATGCACATGAGAAAGAGTCAAAGAGCTTGGTTTTGACTTGCAAAATGCAGTATTGGTTGTGGAATTCCTTTGGAAAATAATACCTCATAAATATGTAGTTGCTTATCCCCTTTGAGAATAGATTCATGCTTGCATGGATTGAGCATTGGGTTGTAGAAATTTCTCTTGAAAACTCCTTAAATATTTTCTCAAAAGGTTTGATCGAGAATGGATATGATAGGAAGACCCCCTCTAGTTTTTCCTAAGAAGAATTGTGATGGAGTAGGACAAGGATTTGAAACAAAATCCCCGGTAAATGAATAATGCATGGACTTTGTTATATTTCCAAAAAATATGTTGTTGATTTTGAGTTAAAACAGTGGCATAAATCCTTAAAATTCCATTGGAAAACACTTCAAATTTTTTATGACAAGACTTGTCCTTTTTTGAATATCATCGCATAAATAAAATTTTAGTGCGATACAATATGTATCGCATGAGTAAAATTTTAGTGCGATACAATCTGTATCGCAAGGACATAACTTGCATGCAATGTGACATTTATCTCCCAAAAAAGACTTCGAAACTTAGAAAAATTTGAGGAAGTTTGTGTATCTCAAGAAGAAGATATTTTTTGTAGTGTGATGTATCTCACTAAAATAATTTTGGTGTTGTACACCGCAAGACAAGAAAGTTTCTGGCGATTCGATAAAGGAACAAAGTTAGTTGTAGATATGACCGAGATCAAGAAAGAGGAACAAGGGATCATCGGGCCAAATTCATCTCCTTTTGGTTCTCCGATCATGATGCTGCCAAAGAATGATGGCACATGGGGAATGTTTGTCGATTACGAAGCCTTAAATAAAATCACTGTGAGAAATCGATATCGTCTTCCTCGTGTATATGATTTACTTGACCAGTTAAAGAATGTTGTTTATTTTACTAAGTTGTATTTGCACAGTGGATACCATCAGATGAGGGTTGCAGAACATGATGCATGGAAGACTACCTTTAAAAAAAATTAGGTATTGTTTTAGTGGTTAGTTATGTCGTTTGGGCTCTGTAATGTTCCAACAACTTTCATGCGTGTGACAAATGATGTATTCAGGCCTTTCCTAGATGATTTTTTGATTCTATATTTAGACGACATTCTTATGTTTAGTGGGACTTGGGATGAACAAGTGAGGCATGTAAAGAAAGTATCGGATACTTTGCAAAGACAAAAGTTGTATGTAAAATTTTCTAAATGTGAATTTGGAAAGACCACACTTGTGTACTTAGGTCATATTGTAGGAGGAGGACAACTAAAAATTGATCCTTCCAATATTCATGTAATTGTAAATTGGCCTGAGTCGAAAAGTGTAACCGAGATACAAGGCTTCTTAGGTGAAGTCCAATATTGGAGGAGGCTCATTTCAAACTTCTCCTTGATAGAAACTCCTTTGCATGCCTTAATCAATGTGAAAAACAATTTCTAGTGGGGAGGAAAGAAACAAAAATATTTTGACACTTTGAAGGAAAATATCAGTACCACACCAATATTAGCACTTTCGAATATTCAGCAACCATTTGAGATCAAGACAAATGCTAGTGGATACGCCATGGGTGAAGTATTGATGTAAGTCTATCTGTTACCACGGTAAATATTTTCCTACAAGTGAACACTCCATGTAGTACGACAATCTCACACTTCTCTTGTGCTTGGGCATTTTGGGGTAGGAAAAACTATGGCTCATTTACAGAGGTTTTTTTATTGGCTGCAAATGAAAGAAATTTTAACTAAATATGTTAAGGGGTGTGTGATGTGTTCTACATGTAATCCCACTAATAGAAAACTAGGGCTATACTCACCACTACATGTTGCATCCCATCCATGGGAAAGTATCTCCATGGATTTTGTAGGGGGTTTATCAATTTTAAAAGGGGGTCATTACTATTTGTATATCATAGTGGATAGGTTCAACAATATGTGTATTTTACTGCCATGGAAAAAGAAGATCACTATTGAGCAGGATGCTAATCTCTTCTTTCAGTATGTTTGGGTTCACTTTGTGTTACCTACATCCATTATCTCGAATCGAGATAATCGATTCCTTGGAGAGTTTTGGACAAGCTTGTGGAGAATGATGGACACCAAAATGAAGAGGAGCACTGCTTTCCATCCACAGACCGACGGGTAGACAGAGGTTGTAAACTAAACAGTGGTACTTTTTCTTCGAGGATACTACAACAAGCATCCCAAGTTATGGGATGAAAAAATACCCTATGTACAACATTCTTACAACCGTGCATTACATTCCTCCACTCAATGTTCTCCTTTTGAGACATGTTTTGGGTACCTACCTAAAGTTCCTTTGGAATCGATGTATGGGAGATATGTTTATTCAAATGAAGAAATAAATGAAGACAGAGCCTACAAGTTCATCCAGAGGATCCAACAGGTGTACCAAGAAGTCAAGGAACAGTTGGAGAAAATTCAACCACAATATAAAGCTTGGCATGACAAACAAAGGATTGATCATCATTTCCAAGTTGGAGACCAGTTATGGCTTCACAAGAACAATGAGATATTGAAGGGTGAAGTCAAGAAACTCAATCCCATTCATTATGAACCCTTCACTATTTTGGAGAAACGTGGTGCCAATGCTTTTTGTCTGGATATTCCACCTTATATGCATATTTACTCAGTTGTAGATGTAGAGAACTTGAAATATTTTGATCCTCCCATGATCATGGATCAAGATGAAGAAGTTTCAATACCTTCAGTTGATGAGTTTTCTCCTGAGTACTTGGATGAGTTAAAGGAATATATCAACCTGGACATAAGGACAAGGACTTCACACAGGGGTGATGTTGATTATCTTCGAGTAGGCTTAAAGAGAACACTTCCAAGCAAGGCAAAGTGGATTGAGAAGGACAAGGTGAGGGAAATTTTCCCTCACTTATATGTTAAATGATGAAATATTTTGGTGGTCCAAAAATATCTCTATGGGAAGTTGTGATCCAAAAAGGATCCAGAGAAGACTAAGGACAAGTCGTAATTCAAAGAAGCAACTCATGAATATCAGAATGGCCTCAACAGACATAGAAAGGGGAAAAATTAAAATTTCCAAAAACTCAGTGAAAATGACATCATCATGAAGAGTGCGTCACAATATTTCCAATGGATCAAACGACATTAGGGATTGAAATATATTCACAGTGAAAGTTTGGTCAACCTAGCCCAGTCAGCAGGGGGATGAGTCAACATTCGTACTGCTGACGTCAGCATCAGTATGAGTGACATCAACATCCGTAAAAGATATGTGGCATGCACAAGAGGTGACACTTGTCAGGTTGACGTAAGCATGAAATCAACATGGTGACATAGAAGCACTAGAGGCTTCCACATGTCACTCATATTTGGCATTTCTGGGTCATTTTGTGGACAAATAAAATTGCACCACGTGGCAGTCCATACACTGACGTGGCATGCTGAGTTGGAAAACAAGTTGTTAGACCATATGCTCCCACACCATTCTAGTTCCAGATCTACTCAGTTGTAGGAGGATTCCACATCATTTGCTTGTGTAGGTAGAGAGAGGCCGCACCAGTTGGGGTTTCCAGCAAGGAGGGTGCACCATTCATTGAGAAGGGATTCATCCTAGCCGAGGAGAAGGCATTTCATGAATTCTAGGTAGTGGGTTTCCTTTGCAGGTGTCTTGGCATCATTCTTGGTGGTTTTACGGAGTATTTCAGTGGAGGATCGATTTGTATTGAGAGTGGGACGTTTTCCCAAAAGGAGGGCGCACCATTATTTGGAGGGTAGCTAGATCTAAGGATCTAGCCGGTATTTGAGGATTTGAGCACTTGGGTTCTCACTGCAGTGTCTTGATATATCATTGTGGAGAGTTTCAGAGCATTTGGAGGCCTCTTTCATCAGGGCCGAATTATCTAGGGCTTCAGTCATCCAGTGGGGCGTACCATTTAGTGAGGTTTTTCAGATCTACAAAGATTGAGAGGGATCTTGGAGATTCAGGCACCTGGGTTGTTCTTACCATCACCTGATATACTATTTGGCATCTTTCTGGAGGTGATTGGACATCTTTGGCACCAGGGCCGAATTGTTGAGGAGCTTCATTTATCTAGCAGATCCTGGCATCTTCCAGCAGTGAGGGGTTTGGCACTTGGCATTGGTCTTCATCTCTTATCCAGCCTTTGGAGGCTTATTTTGTATTGTCGGAAGCATTTTGTAGCAGATCATACTTGTTATCGATTGTCTATCATATTGGCCATCTGTTGAGCATTCCAGATCGGCATCTCCATTGTAGCAGGTTCTTATATTTTATGAATAAAGAAGAATTGAGATGTTTTGGCTCGTCTATCTTATTGCATATGGTTGAGGTATGTTCCATGGTTATATCTTTCTGTTGTTTGCTGCAAACACACATCTAAACACATCTAGACAAGTAGATCAAGAAATTGTTTGAAGAAATAGCACAACCACGAAAAAGTTTTAAAAAGACACCAAAACAGTGATGATCCTTGCATAATGGCTTGGGATCATTACAGTGGTATCATAGGTTAGACTCCTTCCAGCCTGAGGGATCTTCTATAAGGAAATATGGGGTCTACATATTTTGTTGGAGTAGTTGGGAGCTGTGAAATAGAATATCATGCATTTTGTGAGAGACTTGGGCCTCTAATAACGCTCCAAAAGTTTATATCCATGAAAAACCCCAGTTGGTGCAAAGATGAGGTGACATATTGGACTAGCATAGCAGAGGGAGGCATAGCAAGAGCAACTAGATGGAAGGAAGCACAGATAAACCCCACACCCATTAGGAGCACACAACTTTTCTACAGTTGCAAGGTGCTTTGGGAACCAGATCATAGGTGTAGGGGTAAGGGTAAGAAGAATATCATTGAGGTACACTATGATAGTGATGATGAGGATTTAGAGCAGTCTGATGATGATAGTGACTCTTGCATAGAGGCTAGTGATAGTGACTCTACCTCATAGGATAGCGATGATGATTCTTGCACAGAGCCTATGGATGCTTGCACACTTAAGGAGGATGATGACCCTTGTGTAGCGGATAGGCAGCTGGATGGATAGGATGATAGCATCAGTGTCTCAGCAAACTTATTACATACCATTAATGACCTTACACCTCAACAGAGTGGTGACACTAGTGAGGATTCACTAGTGTTAGCACCTAGAGATGATGAGCTTCCTAAGGGAGCCGTGACACATCTGTCACCTGTTCAGACATCCATGATAGCCATGTCAGATGAGTAGATCAGTGGCACGTAAGGTATGATGGATGAGCCTAGTGTGAGAGATGCACACCATGGACAGATAGACCCACAAATCCAAGAGGAGGTACATAACATACCGATAGTTGACCTCACACATACAGGTTAGCCAGAGGAGATAGAGTCACAACTATTGGAGACTCCATTAGTTGAGAAGATTGCCGAGGTTGACAGGTTGATAGAGAACTTACTTCCAAGATTGGTCTACATTGATGAGGATGCACTTTTTAGTAGTCAGGATGACCATAGCACGTGTCTGGAGACAACTCTATGGAATCCAGGCGTAGATGATAGTAGCAAGTTGAGTGCACAGGAGGATACAGCTATTCTTACAAGATACAATGTGATTCAGAAAGAGTTAGCATCTAGTGATGGGATACAGTGGGATACAAGAGTACCAAGAAGCACAATAGACAGTGGACAGTTCAACACGTCATCTTATGCAGAGGGTGTTTTTGGGGATTTTGGAGCTAGAACTAGCAAGATCGACGCTAGCAGTGAGGGTTCTGAGGTGGCAGCTCAATATGACCATGATCAAGAGTCACACCACTCAATGGCATAGTTGAGAGTTAGTGAGGATATGATCAGGGAAGCCACTATATGTACTGATGATATGCATGTAGTGATGGCAGATTACTATTGGAGAGCATCAGTGGCACATGGTAGTTCAGATGAGGAGATTGCCATGGAGAATTTTCATGCTCTCAAGGAGAGGGTATCTGTGATGAGGACGGATCACCTACAGTTGTTGACTGGATCTATTGAGGATTAGCGATACATATTATGAGGCTTTGAGGGAACAAGAGCTGGAGATGGACCGACTCACTCAGGAGTTGGGGAGCACTCGAGGATTCTTGAGAGTCACATAGACAACCCTTCAAGTATCAGAGTCTAGATCAAATGGGTCTCTTGAGGAGATCCATCATAGATCCATGTCATCTGTCTTAGTGGAAACTCATATGTATCAGTCAGTCACGTTGACAGAGGATGTTGATGATCAAGCAGAGGAGCACCAGTTGATGGGGGACACTTCCATTTGTGTATTGGGAGTGGTTGAACTCCATATAGAGATTTATCCAGCCATACGCCCAGGATCTGTGATGCAGGATGAATTTGTGGGAGATGACATGAGTACGCCGGAGCATACAGTGATGAGTGATAGCTCACCGAGAGATGCTGAG
Source organism: Picea mariana (assembly GCA_032191745.1). Classification (NCBI taxonomy): domain Eukaryota; kingdom Viridiplantae; phylum Streptophyta; class Pinopsida; order Pinales; family Pinaceae; genus Picea; species Picea mariana. The sequence goes on from JASDQU011403101.1 coordinate 8,513, forward strand.
ATATATGGTGGCAATCGGAGGGGTATAGTGCCTTGCAGGGAGGAGACACACTCAGGGGAGTATGGAGATGTCACTCCTTTGTAGAAAAACATAGTTGTGGGAGATCACCTTCACCATTTCAACAGACGCATGGTACATGAGAGATGGAGGTTGGTTGACCAGCAGTCAGAGGGGTTACTCTTGGTTGTACTGGATGGTTGGGACTCAATGATGACCACATGAGAGCATCTTTCATGGATACCAATGGATGAGCTTCTGGTCGAATCATTGGGATTGACCAAAGCATGTGACACCTCCCAGTCCTATAGTCAGCTGCAAATGTTTCTATTAGCCTGTCCTGACATGTTTATCATAGAAAACAACATGAGGAGGGATAGGCCGTGGCTTGGGACATGGAGAGTGAGTAGGCCAAGACTATATGATAGGAGTACTTTTACGGCATACAACAGGTCAGAGGTGGACCGTGTTAGACAGACAATGGATACTTGGTGTGTGATGGTGAGCATCATAGATCAGGTGATGACAGATGAGTGCAATGGGCTTCCGACAGTGATCAGTCCAGTACAGGAGCAGCTAGTGGAGACTGGAAGTGATAAACTTCCAATTTTTCCATGGGATCTGAGAGTTCACTTGGTTAGCAGGATGTTTCACTACATGACAACCCAGGTGGCACCAGAGAGCCACACACTCCACCATGGGTTGGTTTGGAGGGAGCCTACAGATACTTGTCCTGTGGGGTGAGACCTTTCCTCCCTCATGATCATCATGATAGGGCATGGATATGTTTGGATGGGTACTTCCTCTATAGAGATGTCTTTACTGATATAATTTCTGGACAGTAGGTCCAATAGTCATAGGTATTTTAGCTGGAGGACCTAGGAGAGGAGGATACAGGATGTATGCAGGAGGCTAAGAGTCAGGGTAAGATTAGTGCAGTGTTTGCATGAGGATCTTCGATAGAGGTTATCATGGGACCCAGGGATTGCAGGATTGAGAAGTTCATTGATCGACAGGGGAGAGTGTACCATTGTAGGGGAAGGTTATTCTAATTTTCCATTGATCTTCAGTGTTGGGAGGAGTGCATCACTTGCAGGTGCCTCATGGAGGTCTTGCATCACCTCGATCGGACATCAGCATGTGTAGTTGATGGAGGCCATGTGGATCTTGGTAGAGATTTGGAGGATGGACTCATTCTGAGATGAGGCCATGTTTCATGTGCAGGAGCTTCACAAGGTTGATATCTTTTAGGACTATGCTTCATAGAGTATTGCAGTTCACTTCTTGATATGGGATCCAGGGGGTGGAGTATAGTATTGTTCATCTTTTGATGGGTTCAACTGTGTATCCCATAGGTGGATATGGGGTCCTGGTATTTTACTTGGAGGGATTTGGTTATTGCTTGAGGACAAGCAATTTTCTAGCAGGGAGGACTGTAATGTCCCCAATTTGGGACATCATCACAAGGTAGAGATTTATGATGACCAAAGTAGCCAGATGGATGCTATAGCAAGTAAAAGGGTATTTGAAAGGCATTATGGGGTCCATCTTGCATTGATGATCATATTCCATCATTATGAGTCATTTCGCATAGGTTGTCTTTGGTTTTGTTGCATTCTGACGATTTACAGGATTTTGACTATTTTGAGCTATAAGTCAATGGAATTCATTGAAGAGGTCATTTTGGGCACATTACTTGGAGGAACCTCTCAGTGTAATAGCTCATTGGAATTGGGAGGAGAAACACTACAGGATGGGATGGCTAAAAGTGACTTTCAGTGGCCTAGGAAGCCACAAGGAGAGATAAGGACCTTTACAAAGGTAAAGAGGTTAATTAATTAATTAAAGTGATTTAATTAATTAATTAAATATTAATAAAATAAAAGTCACTTTGGAGGGACATGGTGACCCAAAAAGTATAAAGAAAATGCAAGGGCCTCTTCTCATTCATTCATGTATGTTTATCTTTTGATTTCTGGATGCTAGCTAGTGAACCCAACATCGAGGGTTTTGACTTAACAAACCCTAGAGGACAATTCGATGGTGAAATATTTCACCTAGCTTGTCCCAATATTAGTCTCGGAGTTTCAATATGCTCCGACACAATTCTAGTTCTAGATGTACTCAGTTGCATGAGGATTTCAGATCAGTTGCTTGTGCAGGTAGAGAGAGGGCGCACCAGTTGGGGTTTCCAGCAAGGAGGGTGCACCATTCATTGAGGAGGGATTCATTCTAGCTGAGGAGAAGGGATTCTGGGAATTCCAGGTAGTGGGTTTCCTTTGCAAGTGTCTTGGCATCATTCTTGGTGGTTTTCCAGAGTCTTTCTGTGGAGGATCGATTTGTATTGAGAGTGGGACATTTTCGCAAAAGGAGGGCACACCATTATTTGGAGGGTAGCTAGATCTAAGGATACCTAGTCGATATTTGAAAATTTGAGCACTTGGGTTCTCATTGTAGCATCTTGATCTATCATTGTGGAGAGTTTCGGAGCATTTGGAGGCCTCTTTCATCAAGGCCGAATTATCTAGGGCTTCAGTCATCTAGTGGGGCATACCATTTAGTGGGGGATTTCAGATCTACAGAGATTGAGAGGGATCTTGGAGATTCGGGCACCTGGGTTGTTCTTACCATCACCCGATCTACTGTTTGGCATATTTTTGGAGGTGATTGGAAATCTTTGGCCCCAGGGCCGAATTGTTGAGGAGCTTCAGTTATCTAGCAGAGCATGGCATCTTCTAACAGTGAGGGGTTTGGCACTTGGCATTGGTCTTCATCTCTTATCCAGCCTTTGGAGGCTTATTTTGTATTCTCAGGAGCATTTTATAGTAGCTCATACTTTTTATCCATTGTTTATCATATTGGCCATCTGTTGAGCATTCCAAATCGGCATCTCCATTGTAGCAGGTTCTTCTATTTTATGAATAAAGAAGAATTGAGATGTTTTGTCTTGTCTATCTTATTGCATATGGTTGAGGTATGTTCCATGGTTATATCATTCTGTTGTTTCCTGCATACACACATTTAAACACATCTAAACAAGTAGATGAACAAATTGTTTGACGAAATACCACAACCAGGAAAAAGTTTTAAAAAGACACCAAAACAGTGATGATCCTTACATAATGGCTTGGGATCATTACACTTTTCAACATAAAAATTCAGAATGAGATCAACGTTGCCTCAATGAGAGGCTACATTGAATATTGTCTTGAAAGGCAATTGAAACATGATGTCGACAAAAGGCAACATGCAGTTGCCAGCATTCCAGCAGCCGTGGAGGACATCCTTGAAACCACAATCGTCGACGACATCATTAAAATTACAACCGCAATCAAATAGCCAAAGGGTTCATATGTGCCCTTACTATTATTTTACTCATCCCATCCTTCTTTGTTTATCAACCCAGTTATTCCAGTTTCTTAAATACAGATGAATAAGCAAACACTTTTACCTTTCCAATTATTTTCTTTTGCAGCTATTGCACTCATCTTCTTTTCAGAGTCCTGTTTCTTTTACATACTTCTCTAATGGTCTGGAGGAGCCCCAATCCCAGTCTACATGACAAATGAATTGAAATTTTGATCTATATGTAACAATCTTTATTTTCTTTGTATATTTCAAAATTCCCCATAGTATGTAACAAACTTTTATTTTTTGACCGATTTCAAATTAAAACGCATTTAAATTTTTATATGTTACAGACTCTATTCTTATCTTTCACCACTCTGTATCGAAATGCATTTAATTTTTAATATGTTACAGACTTTTATTATTATCCTTCACCACTTTGTATGGAAAATTCCTTTACACTTTTATATGTTACAAATTTATTTTTTTATATATATTTCAAAATAAATTGTGCTCAACAATGAAACTGTCATTTACTTATACCCCATGTTCACAAATGCATTTAAATATTTTATATTTCTTATCTCCTATTAATTTTTTGTCATCTTATATTTTTATCTTTCACCGGTCCATATGGAAAATGCATTTAGATTTTAGCATGTTGATTAGATTTTGACTTTATCTA
>JASDQU011403102.1:1865-18125 GCA_032191745.1 Picea mariana
ATGTTTAAATTAACTTAATTTAAACATGTTATTTTTAATAAGTATTTTTAATTTAATTTCTTTTATTTATGCCCTAGCCTAAACTATAAATAACCTACCCTCTACCCTTCACACAACACACAATTTTTGTATGCTCTTGAGCTCCTAAGGTAAGCGGATCCTCTCTCTTTGTTGCAGCCCTCCTTCCATCTACTGTTGAAGTGTTTTTTTGTGTTGCTACGGCTCCCCTTGAGGACTGTTGTGTTGCTGCGGCTCCCCTTGAAGACTAGTGTGGTGCGGCTTCCCTTGTTGTAATTGTGCTGAGTTTTGTGTGGTGGCTCGGCCCTTCTCTACCAGTTCTGTTGTCTTAACTCATGAGCAGTGAAGTGTAGCTGCCGTCTCTCCTTCCTAAGCTGTCGCTGCCTCTCTCCTATGCAGATCTGTCCCTCAAATTGAGCCGCAGCCCCTCTACTGATTTGTTAAGGTTGTCGTACCTATCAGTGTGCATGAGGGTTTGATCTTAGAAACTGTGCATGAGGGTTTTGATCACAGAAACTGTGTATGGGGGTTTGATTATAAAAATTTCCTGTGTGAAGTCTAAGTGGCTTTTCCTCTTGGTGGCAAGAAAGTCTATTCTTCTCTTGGCAAGAGATCTAACCTATATGGTGGATCTATGATTCTGAATTTTGTCTGAGCATAATTACAAATGGTACTGCATCTCTAGTGTGTGGCTGTGACCTCTTCAGAGGTAAGACTTCAAGGCAAGGTAAGTTATCTATTCAGTTTATCATTATCAGATCTGGATTTTGTTTTGAGTTTTGTTTTGATCTGTCTAGATATATATATCAGCATTGAATGTTATAGGTTATCAGATCTAGACTGTATCTTGAGTTTGGTTCTTACTCTTTGTTTCAGAAGTTGTTATATTACTCATAATTAGATTTGTGTTCATTGTGACTTTAGATCTGTATGAGAATTTCACCAGCACTATAGATCAGAATTGATGTTTATTCTAGATCTACCTTTTAACTATATCTAATCCAGCTTAGATCTGAGCACACATGTGTGTTTTCTCTGTTCAAGTAGTGTAGATTTGTTTTCTGGATATAAGATCTAGTTGTTATTCTCACTGAAATTTAAAAGAACACTTCGTTTCAGCTTACTGCCCTAATTCTAACAGTATTGTATTTGGAGCAGTAGCTCAATAGGAGGATGCCCCCTCGAAGAGACAAGTGAATAGAAGAGGACCCCTTCCATGATCAGATCCATTGTATGGTGTTGCCCTACCCTAAGGGTTTGATAGTAATAAAAGAGATTTTGCATATTGTTCTTCTATATCTAGTGTGGTGCTTTTGTATTCAGGTCTTTGGTACTTTACACATGATTGTCCATACAAAGATGCTATGTACAAACAGTGATTCCACGGGACTGAGGTGTTCAATGTTGGGGTCAATGTTTTCTGAGGACATTACCAAACTAATCACCACTTCCTGGCATGTCCTTAACATTTTGAACAATGTGCGAGGGCATTACCAAAAAATAAATTCCGATCATCATCTGGAAAAATGTTTATGGAAAAATGTTTATTTACATGCTCATTTTAAGAGATTTCCAACCATGACTAAAATACTCAAAATCAAATATCCAAAAATATGGTCATAAATGGCATATAACCTAGCCAATATTGGAAAATTTCTGAGGCAGTTCGCAAATAAAGCAAACTATCGCTGCTTGCAGCTAAATCTCACACTAGTGAGTTCAAAAATGCAGAGACCCGGGTTCAAAACCCCCAAGTGGATGCAGATGAGGCCAGGTGCAAGTTCTGGATGATTTTAATTGCAACAAAATACCCCTAGCAGCGCAACAGCTTAGCCGGAGAACAGTTACTATAAGCAGCATTTCCGAAAAAGCATGCAAACTATCAACAGAACAAATATACAAACGGATTCTAAGAACGGAAGAACAGCTGTAAGTTACTATAAGCAGCATTTCCCAAAAGAACATGCAAACTATAAACCGAACAAAAATACAAAATGGATTTTAAGAACCGATGGTTGAGAACTGAGATAGCAAATAAAATCGGGTCGATCATTTTGTTGTGAAAAAATAGAGATTATGAAGAGTTACCTGGTCCACCATTCTATTCCTAAGTATGGTGCCTTTGTCAAGCACTTTCATGGCCACGCTTTCTCCAGTCTCCATATTCTGCGCGAATTTCACCTTCGCGAAGGTACCCTCGCCAATGGTCCTCCCCACCTCATACTTTCCGACCTTTCGCATCACCATCTTCCTCGACTTCATCTCAACTTTCTCCTTCTACGGCAAATGGGCTCATGGTTCAGCGGTGAAGGCAGCGGCGTGTCAAGCAATCCACCAAGGTTCGATTCCCTTGGAAGCACAAATAGGCGATTGGGACCACACTCCGAGCTTCTTATAGTGCCTGCCCAGCTGCAATGTTTGTGGAATTCAAAGAAAGCAAATCTCCTTCGATCGCCAATCCAACTGGTTGATTTCAAACTTGAGAACAATAACTCAAAATCCTGGCCAAACAATAAGACAAAGATTGATCCCAGGACTCTCAGACAATTATTATCTCCGAGATCCGACGTCAACTTATCCGTAAATGAATCAAAATATCTCAAAAATTAAATGAATCAAAATATCTTAAAAATTAAAAATTCTTCCAGACCAACTGCGGAAGGAATTCCGGATTAAAGAATACAGAGTCCAAGTATCAGCAAATTCTTCAAAATTATAAAAATCCGGACAGAGAATTATATCCAAACCCTTCTCTGCGGCAACTTCAGCTCCCACAACGAAATATTCGAATATCGACCACAGCCAGATGCGGAACAAAACGCAGAATCCCAAAATCTTGTCCGGAACCTGTTTCCCGATGACGATGCTGTTCAAATACAGTAAATATAGAGAGATCCTTTATACTTTGTGCTCTGCAAAACCTCGATCGAAGAAATAGGCTCGCTTAGCTTCCCGGCTCATCGATCTTCTTAAATTCTCCGCCAGTTCGCAAAATGTGACGAATGAAGGAAGCGAAGGGGCTTCGGCTTTAAAAATTCTGGTTTCCTTGCGTTATTAAAACCACTTTACGCAATACCACTTTTTGGGCGCGCAGAGTGGTTTTCAATTTATTTAACCTCGTGGGATGATTATTTATTTTAAGTCCAACTTTGTAGAAACGTGTAGTTATGGAAAATATGAATTCTCAATTATTTAGTTTTTAAATTTTTTTTAATTGACAGCAAGTGAAGTATAGAAATTAAAAAGAATTTTTTAACCGTTAGATTTACTTAAATTATAAAAAAATCATGAATTATAAATTCTTCGATATAAGAGTTAGTTGATTTTATATCATTAAAATATAATAATGATAATGTTTATAGTTTTTTAGTCTTCATGATGTTTATATCTCGTTGATTTCCAAGCAATGGTGCAACAATTGACGGGTTTCCCCCTCGAAAAAAGAAGCAAGGCGTCCCCCTCTCTATTGAATCCACAGCCAAAGCGGTCGGGCCGAATCGACAACAATATTTATGAACATATATGTGTATTTAATTTAATTAATTTATAGCTTTTCAAAATATATATATATTTTGAAAAACATTATAAAAATTGAAACATCATATTATATATATATATATATATAATAATGTGAAACATCATAAAAAAATTTAAAAAGAAAGGTGATGACCATAGGTTTATTGTTATTGCTTTGCATAATGTCATGAGCATGGCCTTTAGCCATCACAGAAGGTACCATGTTGCTCAGTGCACATGAAAATGTGGTTGATGTACAATCTGGAGCTGGCGAGTAGAATTTTTGGTTCAAAGAGGACATGTACATGAATAGACTACATTAATTCCAAAAGCAATGGGATCTCTTCATATTAAAAGGAGGATTAAGCTTATGAATTATTACCCAAACAAAAGGCTGACAAAAATCTTATAGAAAGTGATAAATATCAAAACTGGCCTAATCTTCTAGTAACAAATGAAAAAAAAAAATGTAAACTAATTTGATAGAATTTTAGCAATCATATTCAATATGCATACTCATGTTGCAATAATTTACACTAACCTATCCAAAATATATGCAAATAACACAAGTATCAGTGTGGCTATTCCGTTCCCATAGGGTACAAGGACAATGAGACATTCGTTGATTAAGAGCAACTTTTAAATTCATATTCGTCCTCACAAACCCAAATTGAACAGATTTCATAGCCAAAGTTGGCTTTGAGTTTTCATAAAATGCCAATAAACCCTTTTTCCAATAGTTCTCTCCTTTTGCCTTGATGGTTGTGTAATAAGAAATCAAATGAGAAGGCGGTGTTGATAAATGGCTCTAGTCCACCATGAAGGTTTACATGAGGTGGTGTTGATCAATGGCTCTAATTCCCCATGGTTTTCGAGTGTTAGGTTTAATAGCATTAAATGCCTTTCATAGAGGGGATAACCTAACTTCCTTATGAAAGTTTTAGAGAGTTGTATTATTTTGACGTTATACCCTTTATTCTAGGGCTTTATTCCAGGGCTCTATGTTCAAGACTATGATTATACATGACTCTATATTCAAGACTATGATTATATACTCCATCATTTAGATATATCATTTTTAATGTTTCATAATTAATAATATTTTTGATGTTTTGATCAATTTTATTGCAAAATACACATTTTAATATTTAAGAGTAAGGATCATCATTTTAATATTTAAGAGTAAGGATCATCATTTTATTTTGAAAAATGAAAATGAAAAAAAAAAATGATTTACTTTTATTTTTTTCATTTCAAACCCTATCAAGTTTATTTGTCATTCTATGACACGTTATCTTTTACAAAAGAGTGCATTTCCACTTGTGAAGGTCAAAATAATTTAAGAGAATATAACTTTTAAATAAAAATTCCAATTTTAACGCACATTTTAGATAGGTAGCATCATTTTCAATTTTTGAACCAATATTAGATATGTTTTCCTTGTTTTTCCTTTATTTAATTTTCAATAGGTCATTCAACAACAATATCTTAAAAACCCTAATAAGCTATTAGGTGCATTTCTCGATAGTTAAGTCTCATCAAAGGATGTTATCCTATTTCGAAACAACAAAATATAGATCATTAGATTTATTTGAAGGTAATACATCAAATGTACGAAGGTTTTTTCGGTCCATTTGAAGTAATACTTTGAATAGAAGGAAAAAGACTTGCAGCTCCATTCAAAAAAATATTTTAGAACATCTATAAGACTTTATACTTAAACAAAAGGTTTAATTTGCAGGTTGTGAGTGATATTCGAACTTTAAATGTTTGGAAGTCTAATATATAGTTATAGTTGGGGATGGAAGTGTATTTGGGGATTAGCTAGATAGTCGTTAAGTGTCTGAAATTTGATTCGGAAGCAACTTTTTGTTGCAGCATCTTGGAGCCATTCTTTGGTGCTTTCTCATGCATAGGCTCTGTCAGCACACTATGTCCATATTTGAGTAGGAAGGAGGAAGTTAGGAGCGTTGTGCAGGTCAGGCTCTACAGAGGATTCAAACACACACTCAAAACCCTGTTGGTTGTGGAGCCTGATTATCTTCCTGATTCAGAGGTCCTTGTTTTCAGCCGTGTTTATACCCCATGAAGACTTTACACCCCAGAAGTATGTACACTCTTCCATGTGGGGGAGTGCAGAGGGGGGTACCCCCTCTGCGGGGTCTAGGGGCGTAGCCCCCGAAGGAAAAATTGCCTTGTAAATGTATATTGTAATTTCATTGTAAATATGGACCGTTCATTATAAGGTCGCAGATCTAATGGTAGAAATTATGTTAGGGTTTTTTGCCCTAAAAGGCAACCCTCTGTTATGAGGGAAATGTATTGTGGCTATGCATTATGGCGAGTATTGTATTCTGAGAGAGGAGACTATGAGAGAAAGAAGAGGAAGTTACAACGGGTTTTGTTGTAGGTTGTATCCCTTCATTTGCTGGATAATAATAAAGGAAGGCCCTAACAATTTCTCTGGTGGACGTAGCCCACACTGGGTGAACCACGTAAATCTGTGTCTCTATTGTATTGTGTATCTTCTATGTTTTGTTTCCGTATTTGTTTTATTGTATTGCTTCCGCGGTCCTGTTTTTCTAACAAACCCATGTAACAACACCATCTAGGAGTTAGAAGGCTCATTCTATTCTATATATCGTTTTGGTTGTGTGTTGATAGAAACATATCTTCTCAGTCAATGGCTTGTTTGTATACTGATCTCTCAAAATTTCTTGCAAGTTTTCCACCATGAATTCCTTGCATTAAGGGTTATAGAAGGAAATCAATGTGTTATTTTGTAGTTGTATGTCCAAATCTGTTGATTCACCCAATTTCACACAAAGCTTGTATAGGCTTCGAATTTGATATACTTGCAACTAAGAATGGGGTTCTAAATCACTGGTCCAAAACTTTAAACATTGACTACTTATGTCTACATCGCTTTAAATCCTCTCAAAAACAAAATCTTATAGTCTTTAAATAAAGTAACCACCTCAATTCACTTCGGTTTTTCATTTCCCTGTTTAGGGAGTATGTTAGTATACTTTTGTTTTTCGAATAAGAAATGATAGTATTTCATTTCAACATATCTTTTCCTTATATTATAATTTTTTAAAATAAAATTTAAATTTTTATGAATAGTAGATTTTAGAATAAATTTAACCAACTGTGACATACTTAAACAAGGCTACTAGGTAGCATATACCTGTCGAATATAATAATGAAAATATTGTTTAAGGAGATAAGGAAAGAAGGAGTAGGCATGAAATGACTAGATGGCATAAATCTTTATTACAATAACATTGGGGGAAGTGAAGGCAACAATAAGACTTCAAAGTTTTTGGCCAATAAGATATCAGATAAATGAGATTTAAAATTTAAAATTAATCATTATTTTTTAAAACTTGAAATAAAGGAGTGTATATTTTATGGTCAACCATGAACTAATAGAAAGTCAAACCTAACTCAACACCATATACCATGCCTATTGACAAATATAATAAAAATAAAAAATAAAATTGTTAATATCTTACCAACTTTATACAATAATTTATAAATAGAAAAAACATATCCAAATTCATAAAATTTAACAACCTCATCCCCAATTTCTTTTAATTATGTCACATGAAAGATACTTCAACTCATATTTAATATTTAGATCTTATGACTACGTCACAAAAGATTTGATATGATATTTTGCATAAGAATATTGGTCATGAATTATAGATTTTAACAACCTTATCACATTTATGTGTGGGCTTATAAGTTATAAGATAACTAACTCATATTGCCTATGATTTTTATATTACCTTTCATGATTTATTTTTTTTAAGCTTTCTTTTAATTTCAAAATGTTTAATGGTTTGTTCTACTCATACTAAATTTTAAATTTGGTCGAAAATGTAATATACGTTTTCATTAGACATTTAAGCTTTGTGGTATATAAGTTATTTTATATAAAGGCTTGATGGTTGTTTAAAAAGTATTAATCAAATTGAATTATGTTGATCTTTATCATTAAGGGAGGCTAATGTGGTATCATTTTCTTTCATTTTAATAATAATATTATTTATGGTTTTGATATCATCCTTGGTTTAGGGGTGTTATTTATAAAACATTGCAAGTTGTCTTACCATAGTGGTATATCTCATTGTTGAGATTTTATTCTATGCTAATGTTTTTCATTTAATTGTGTGTATATAGGTTGTGAATATGATTCCTATATGCATAATAATTGTGAGACAAAAGTAGTTTACAAGACATTCTCTTCACTAAAAAAAATTGAATCTAGGAGTTGGTTGTAAGGTGTAAATCAATTGGTTGATGTGAAAACATCCACCAATACAATCATCAACAATTTAGGTGTCGTGCCTTGTGGATTGTCTTCCATGTATAGTTATTATTTATGTGATGGTGTAGGTGGTCTTATTATAGTGACATTATCCTTATGTTGGGATTTTATTTTACATTAATGTTGCTGATATAGTTGTGTATGTTGTGATTGATCCCACGAGAATAACATTTGTGAGACATGAGTGGTTTATATGGCATTACTCGCATCAAAAAAGTTTATCAATCTAAAAGTTTATTATGTGATGCAAGTCCATGGTCTTGATGTGATAACATCTTTCCTCACTTAGATAATAACATTGTTCATGATTTAATGTCATTTTTAGTGGGTTATCTTTTGTTTGTGGTTGTTGTTTTATCTTTACAAAAATGGAATGTTCCTATGTTTATGTTTCACTACACATTAGGTTTGTTAATATAGATGCTCACTCTAAAATGTAAGTCCCAATATTAATATGATAGCATCATCTTTCACTTTAATATTAACTTTCATACATTTTTTATAAACCATCTTTAACTTATGATTGTTATATAGGTAATATTGCAAAACATTTTTCTATAATGTCATTTCTCTACATTTATGTTGAAATTTTGTTTAGCATTTTGTTCAATAGCAAAGACAACACTCCTTTTTGCCTTCTTTCTTTCTCAAAGTGTAAGATCCCCTTCCATATGACTCGGGAACTAAAGGACTTAATATCATAGTTGTTCCCCTAAGCTATAGTCTCAACAAAAAGGGGACCAAGGTGGTCAAACATGTCATGGAGGATGCTAAAGTCATATTATTAAAGTGACATTGGCTAACAAAGAAAAATAAGTTAATTGACTAATATGAGATAAGTAAAGGAAAAGACTTTATAAAGCCAATTAATAATTTAAGTGAGAATTAGAATGTTGGAGTATAAAGAGGATGGGGGTGCCTCACTTCCTCATTCTTGATCATTTTTCATATGAAACTTTGAGCTCTGGCAGCTTGAGTGTTTTAAGGGTTTTGATTGGACAAACCATAGATATCAGCACAGAGGTGAAAGATCCCTCCTTTCTTGGTCCAATATTGGCCAAGGTGGTGAAAGATTCCACCCTCACCATTCTATCCAGTTCAGATATGTTCCAACAATCATTTGTGAAGCAGGGCACATTATTGAAGGGTTTTCTGCAAAGTGGAGCATACTGTCCAATACAAGGAAGTTTGATTTGGCTTATGGAGGTGGGATCTTGAGTAGATCGAGATTTGGAAGCATTTTCCATCCCTGGAGCGACCTTTCTTGACATTCTTTGAGAGTTCCCTTCTCCATATTTATTTATTCTCATATCTCTGCGCATTTGCTAAGGAAGGGCACACTTGGAATTAAAGATCCATTGCATTGGAGGTTAGATCTATATCTATAACCAAGGAAAGTCATCATATGTGATAGCCACCCTCTCTTCTTCAAGAGATCATCATTATTCTTGAGTTTGGAGGTTAGATCTAGTGAAGTCGAATCTCTAAGGGAAGTTTCTGCAGAAAAGGGCACAACTCGGTCAAAAGACATAGTAGTTATGAGAAGGGAAAGAGATCGATCTTGTAGATCTTTTGCTTGCAATTGTTGGAGGCTCAGGGAAGCCCATATTTCTCCTTTCTATTGTATCTTGGAGGTGCTATCAGCCACATCTTCCATTCTCCTATATCTATTTCTAGATATGCTCTTCTCTTGTACTAAGGTTAGCTATATATATTAAATAAAATACATATATGAGTTTGTAGTTATTCTTGTAGTTGTTTATATGTGTTCATTGTTGTTTTAAGCTCAAGTCTATCATTGCAAACTCTTTATGCTATCAAACTAAACAATAAACCCCAACACAAGCTCATTAAGCTATAGGTGTGAATTGTTTGACAAAATCCTTTCAACCAAAAAAACATTAAAACTGAAAAATTCCACATAGATCCACTTGAGAATCTTACACAAAATTAGACTTTATATAGAAATTGCGATGTAAAAATTGATTCATTTCTTTAATCATGCATTCAATTTATTTTTAATTAATAAATGAATTAAATATATGATTAGAGAAAGATATAAAATTTTATAGACATAAGACACCACGAGATGGAAATATCCCATTGTTTTCATACACATGCACCCATTTACAATGTGTCCTAGGAGCCTTTCTTCAACATCATCCTTAATTATACCTATATGCATTCCCTTAACATTGTGTTAACTACACATATGGAATTTCATATTTTTAAAGAACACCCATGTCAAATCATGGCATTTGTACCTCTCCAAAACAATGCTCTCTCTCTCTCATGATAAACATTATTGCACACAATAAGAAGGTATGTGTGGTTTATACACAAAAGGTATAGATTTTTATATAGAAATGTACGACATGCATAATGTTAATCAAGTTGGCATTTTGATTGATACACATTGTTTCTACGTCAACATACAACCACATTCATTTATAGGAAAAATGCCATATAATTAATAAATATATATATATATATATATTTATTAACGATTAAATAAATAAAGTTGTAGTCTAAATGTTCTACATTTTGGCTCTTTTCCAGTGATATTTTTCAGGGATATTTGTCCCAAATATGGTGAGAAATTGTTAGATCCGCATATTTTAGTGATTATTACTATATAATTCGAGTGTTCTGGGGGTTTTTCAGCACACTAAATCCATTTCTTTATTCAAAAATGGATTCTAAATAACAAAAAAAATAGTGATTTCATGCAGATTTTTCTTGCCGGATTTCAGCGAAAACAAACAAACAAAATGTAGAATAGTTAGACAATGCCATAAATAAATTTCAACCATCTCTTTAACAATATTGTATCCTCGCTTCATAAAAAATATAATAATAATGATAATGATTTAATTTTAAGGTTATGGTCTAGCCAAACACCAAATTGATGTATAAGACCCCTTGGTTGTGGGGCAAGGGACCCCCTCTATGTAAGGATTTGATTACTTAAGTTTACATAGGTATACATACCCTACTCCTCAAGATTTGAACTTATTTTTATATTCAATTTTTCTTTTTACTTCTTTACTTAATTTTTTCTTATATATATATATATATATATATATTCTTCTTCTTCTTATTTATGGGAATATAACTTAATACTCCATCCTACAACCACTCAAACCAAATTCAATTGACAAAAAAATAATAATAATTACATGTGAAATGTTACAATTTTGACATAAATTATATGAATCACCACAAAAATCTTATAATCAAATTGTATTTATAATAATAATCAAGTATTATATAATCAAATTATTGCGCTAAGAGGCGCTCTACAACCCAGTATGAGGGAGATGTTGTCATGCACATAATATTACATCAAAAAATTAAAAAAAATACAAATAATACAACAAGATATAATGTTACATAAAAACAAAATTACAAACAATACAACAAGATTGTGATATAAAAGCCCGAGGAATCTTACCGACACCAATCCAATCCAAAAATTGTCATGCCCATTATAGCGAATGTTGTTCATATATCTGGGCAAGTTTTCTATGAAAATCTCTATCTACTTTCATCTCCTTCCTGCCAGTGTTTTGAACATCTTACCTTGTACAATATACAATAAAAATAGGTTTAGCCACAATATAGTTACTAAAATTGAACCATTTTCTTATCTTGTTTTTGTGTAGGATCATAGTTTCTTCTTGGAAGTCTCGCAAAATATGAGGAATGCCTGGTTGCATGAGAGGGCGACACCATTGGGGAAGTATAAGCCTGTCGAAAGTTGGGTTATTTTGTTGGTTGCAGGATTGTATTTCAAAAGTCTTCCATTGAGTATGCCTTCAAGGACATCATAATCCGAATAGCCAAACCCATATTTGGTAGAGGTATTTGTGAAATACACTGACCCATCCTCACACATCTAAGCCATCAATAAACTTGGTTATTTTTCACACGTGAACTGTGAATTAGTTACAGGAAATCAGTATTATGCAAACTCAGATGTTGTCTTTTGCAGATCAACAACCGATAATGGTGCTCCAAATCAATTCATTCGAGCTAAAAATGAATTTCGGGAGAATAGAAACATTGAAAATTATCTATAGATTGAAAATCATGTGCACATTCATTCAGTTTTCTAATACACAATTCAAGACACCTAGAAATTATGAACAAATGTGAGTTTCTATAATAACAATCAAGAAAAATCATAGGTATGCTTCTAAACTGCTATGTTCCACATGGGCAAAGTCCAACAAAAATTGAGTCATGATTTCCAAGTCTCATGTGCTTTTCTGACCTTGGTCCGTTGTTGAAATTCAACAAAGTTGAGCACGCTCTATAATTAAATATAATGAGATGAGTAACGAAATTATAGATGTTTGACTTTTTCATAGAGAACATATGAAAAATTGTTTAGTAGTATAAAATATAGATTTTATTACGGGCCTAACCTGGTGGGGACATCAAGTGAGGCCCTAAACAGGCTCATGACCAGGGATTCGACCCTGGAACCTCATTCGAGCAAACATCGACACTCATCCACTTG
This sequence comes from Picea mariana, assembly GCA_032191745.1. Lineage (NCBI taxonomy): Eukaryota > Viridiplantae > Streptophyta > Pinopsida > Pinales > Pinaceae > Picea > Picea mariana. The sequence continues at coordinate 14,261 of JASDQU011403102.1, forward strand.
AGCTAACCCACTGGGCTAAAATATAGATTTTATTTATTATTATTAAAAAATTATTTTTTTTATTTATAATTTTAATTAAAATTTTATAATTATATATAAAAGGTTTTGAGTTTTGACTTAACCAACCTAAATCTACTTCACCTCAGATCTATGAAGGTCAAGGGTTGAGAAGGATCAAATCTCTCGAGTTGCAAACCTTTGCTCAAATTTTGTAAGGTATAAAATGTTTGCACCTCAAGAGATTTGATCCCTCTCAACCCTCAATAAATCCAAGATTAAATTAAATCTAGAATAATATTTAAAATACTAATCGAGTATTATAAATTGTAGCAGTCTTATCACCTACAACACAAAACATCTTATAATTAAATTGCATTTAAAATACTAATTATTTATTATAAATTATAACAACCTTATCATCAAAATTGATTTACATTTAAAATATTAATTAAATATTATAAATGACAACAATTTCTAAGATGTTGGAAGTACAATAACATATTCTGTATTAAAATTTTGTTTCATATTAACACTTTATTTATAATTATAATACACACTATTTATATAACATCTAAATTAAAATCACAATTTTATAATTTATTTAAAAATAATAATATTCAAATTTCATTTGACACTATTCAATATTAAGCTTTTCATTTGACACTATTCAATATTAAGCTCTTTTAGGATGCCACATGTCAAATCAGGATATCATCTCATGGTATGATATGATCTCATGAAGACATTATTCAAATGCTTACTAGACACATCGTTATATTTTGGAATCATGGCGTGAAGGTTAAAAAAAAAAGTTTATGGGTAAAAGTAATGTTAGTTTTTTTGTGGGAAAGATGTTAAATGTTTATAGGTCTTGAGTCGTTAATCTATTTTTTTACGTTTAAAGAAGATCAACTCCTGGTCAATCAAAAATAGTTTCAGGTCTTACTCCAAGATCAAATGGGCACTTTAAGCCCCTTATAGTATCTCCAAGATACCCATTGTCCCATGTGCTCCATCCCATTGTTCCATGTGTTCGATCAATGTTGAGGCTTGATAGAGATCGTGCAGTATAAAATATCCACGTTGACTTAACTCCATACATTAAGCTAGGATACTATACTCGGTTGTAGTGTTTCCCCGCGCTCTAGGGCGTGTGAGAGAGTTTTCATTCACAAGTTTGTTTTTTCCTTTTTCTTCAAGGTGACAAAACCTATCATAATTCAGTTGTCAACTCACAATGAGGACAATCATAACTAATTGTTATCCACAAATGTGCCATGACTCGTCACCGTTATTAAAGGAAAAGCATGTCCTTTGAAATTACATGTTGGTAGTTTGTAAGGGGGTAGAGTTTCACTCTTACTAAATCAATCTAGGTCTTGAGTCGTTACCATGTTTCCTTATGTCTAAGAAAGATAAACTCTTAACCAATCAAAAAGAATTTTAGATCTTACTACATAACCAAAAGACAATTTCAACCTAAATAGTATTCACGAAAAAATCAATATCTTTTATAATCATAAATAAAACTACCTTTAATAAAATCATATATTTTTTAATAATATTTAACTTTATCTTATTATTATCTTATTATTTTCACTTGCAAATTATTATTTTTTAAATTTTAATAAATATTTATTTTCTTTCGCATTTTGTCACTGATATGGTACATATATGGAAACATTATCAAAGTGGAGGTATGAATAATTTTCTAATGGATAATTATGAATTCGAATTCCACCTTTACAAAGTACATATACCATTTTTAATATAATACATTTATTTTCATCGCTTGTTCCACTTTCTATATATTTTATGTTTTAAGGGCCTAAAAATAGACGCTTTAGGGTGCATTTTTTAAATCTTGTTTTTGTTATTTTGTGATTTATTTTGTGTAAATCATGCTCTTTTGTCTTTATTCATTCCTTTTAAGTTATTTAAAAAAAAACTTGGTAAAAATTGCAAAATGGATACAATAAAGATGAAAAATAAGATTAATTTTTTTTTTTATAAACAAATAGGATGCAACAATGGTGTAAAAGAATAAAAAAAATGAAAAAGACACAAAATAGGTTGTGTAATCCATTTTCAATATGTTCATCATTTATTTATCCATTGTGTTTTTATTCGAGCAGTTTGGAATTACATCTTGTCAGCATTAAAATTTAATTTCTTCTGGGATGGCTCCACTTTAGCAATCTGCTTGGAGAACTGGTCAAAAGTCGCTCCTCACTCCATAAATCTCCCCCCTATGGTCTGTTGGAACCTTTGGATTGACATAAATTGCTATATTTTTTAGAATAGGCCACCATCTGCCTACACGATAGCATACAAAACGCTGAGCTTGCATTATTCATGGACATCTATCCATACTAGAATGTCGGGGGAAAAAACTATACACATGCCCCACACTTCGTACAAGACTCCTAAGGGCTAGTTTGATGGAGCATCACAACAAAATGGCTCGCAAAGTGGCATTGGCGGAACGATTCACATCTCCCAAAACACAATTTGCAGATGGAATTTTAACTACGGTCAAGGCACCAACACCAGGGCATAATTATTGGGCACCCATGCCACTCTCTTTTTGGCTTTCAAACTAGATATTGACACAATTTTGTTGATTGGGGACTCACGAATCATCATTGACTGGCTTAACAATAAGAGCAAACTCTAGATCTCTGATCTTGTCAGCTGGAAGGAAAGGATCAAACAACTCCAACCCTCTTTCACCAAGCTCAACTACAAACATACTTTCTGAGAATATAACAAAGATGTTGACTTTCTCTCTAAGGCATCTCTCAAAAAGCAAGCTGGAATCATATCTTACAATCTCTGGTTTGATGGGCATGAGGGCCCCAACCATGTTCTAAAAATATTTTAAGACATCCACCTCCATTACATTTCAGAGAGCTGCATCAGTCTTCTAGACCTCATTCTCTAAAGAGCACATCTCAAAGTATAAATCAGATTAGAATATACACTCAACATTGTTGTCTTCTACCTTTTATGGCAACCAGTCAATCCTCCTTTTCTTTTGAATAGTATGGACTGTAATTCCTCAGTAATTTTTTTGGGCTATGTTTAGCTCAAATATTTGTAATCTCTCGAACATAAAACAAAATTATATTACTAATATAATTTGAGAAATTTTTTCTGTGGAAAAAACCCATTTTCAAGATGATGCATCTCATTCAAAGGTCATGTGTCTTATTTGTGTCATAGTAATGTATCATATTATGAAGAGGTGGCTTATTAATTAATTGCCCAATGACTTGCCAAATATCCCAATTCTATAATTGGTAAGTGGTAGGATAATTATGATTTTTATCGTAAGTAGTTCATCACCAAAAATGCCTAAATTAATGTGATATACTTAATGTTTTTTATGTGGAATCTTTCGCAATTTAACATATTTATCTATCGGATGATTTTTTATTTATGTAAAAAAATTGAATCAACATGCTTCACCTCAAAGCTTCACTCATCTTCAAGGTGCAAACGATATGAGGGTTCTCTTTGTTATTTGCACTCTAATGCTTAGTGAAGTTTTCAGTCAAATGTGTTTTATATTAAAAAAGCAGTGTTGTCAAGGAGATCAACAGGAAGTTACAGAGATCCATCATAGCTTTAATATAAAAAAGATAGACAATTATGGCTTCCTTCCATAAAAGGATAGGATTCGACTTTAAAATTTTCCCTCTTCTACTATGCCTACTGGTGTAAATCATGAAAAAGGAACCCTAAACACATTGATACTTACATTGCATAGAAAGTGGAGAAGACTTGTAACTTTAACTCTAAATCTATTAAGCCATGTGTATTGCCATCCTAAATTAAATTCCATGGTTCTTGTTGGACAATG
>JASDQU011403102.1:30973-41948 GCA_032191745.1 Picea mariana
TTTCCAACATCTAAAAGGAACCTTCGAGTAATCCAAAGGTTGGATTACCTTATGGTTACCCTTGGACATCTCAATTCTTCCAATAAACCCTCCCTTAAATCTAATTCCACTAGAATTCTTATCACCTTTTTATCGACTTTTGAACCAAAGTTTGCTTCAAACTTTATGAAATTACCGATTTTGTTCCCTAAATCCTTCAGGGATTCCTCATTTCAGAAATCCATTGAAATTCCATGCATCAAGACCCATTCTAGTTGGATTAACACATGTTCCTCCCTCAGATCAAAGCATAGCATCCAATTATTTAAGTTGAGGATCAAAGGCCCCTAATACCACCTCTAGGACTTTATCCTTTCTTCACCCATCCTTGATTGAAACTCAAATGTTTTCCAACCACAAATTAAAATGTGAGTTTTCAATGTATACCCTATCTCTTCTTGCCTTGATCTTTCTCCATCCACAACCTTAGGTAGACCTCTACTATTATTTTACCTATAAATCTTCCTATCATGGTTTTTTCTAGATGGATATATCTATGGTGCCTTTGCAGCATCCCTTGAAGTAATGTATTATTCCTTTCCATAGTTAAGATTTACTTATCATTACGCCCCCCCCCACTTTCTACATCCATCCCTAATTAAAACTCAAATGTTTTCCAACCACAAATTAAAATGTGAGTTTTCGATGTATACCCTATCTCTTCTTGCCAATATTTCTCCATCCACAACCTTAGGTATACCTCTATTACTATTTTACTTAGAAATATTCCTATCAAGGTTTTTTCTAGATGGATCTATCTATGGTGCCTCTGCATCATCCTTTGAAGCAATGTCTTATTCCTTTCCATAGTTAAGCTTTGCTTATCTTTAGCACCCCCCCCCTCCCCCTTTCTTYCAAATAGTTGTGGATAAGACCACCCTTTTGTTCACTTTCCTCCATGCCAATGTCTTCCCTTAACACTAAGAAAACCTTCTCTTTTTAGACTCTAAAGCATTTATTCTTCTTCTTAACTTCGGATGGTTATGATTCATACCTCCTCTTTTTCTTTTCAAGAAGTCCCCCACTCCACTCGACAACTCGGCTAGATATTTTCGTGCCAAAATGTTGTCAATAGCCTACCCCTTCTTCTTTTGAGGTTTTTCTGTCTCGATTTTTTCACTGCCAGTTACATTCCTTCTTGAAGGATCACTCCTTCTCCTTTACATGCAAAGTAAATGAGCCTCGGCCTTGGGACTTCCGCCATTAATTCTTCCCCCTTTTAGACAACCTACAAGCTTAGAGTTGTACCGAGAGTTACTCCCTCTAAAATCCTTATCTATCTTATTATCATTTATGACCAGTGCAATGTTTACCTCCATAGAGATTTTATAATCGCCTTTGAAACTTACGATTCCTAATTCCTTCCTTTGAACCTTAAGATTTTCCTCCTATTCTTTATAAATTTCCTCCCCACATGCCATAGAGACCTTCAATACTTCAACCCGTTCTTCTCTTAAGCTAATGATAGGAGTGAGTGATGCCTCCTTTCCACCCTTCAAATAATCAACTATATATTTCCTCCATCTTCTTCCCAAATTCTAAATCAAATGAAAACAACTCTTGATTTCTTGTCATAGCCTCTTTAAAAACTTATATAATAAAATCATAATTTTATTAGTCCCTGCCATAGGCATAGAGGGACTATAAAAATCGATAATTCGTTGATTTCATATTAGTTTGTCCTTTGACCACAAATATTTGCATAATATCTATTGTTGGAGCTAGGGAACTAAAAACATTGATTTTTATATAATAAAAGTACCATATATGTAATGATCTGATTGGATAACAGATTGGAGGTCTTATTGTCGGCTTCACTATTCTCAATGTTTTATATGTTATGATATCCAAACTTTTTGATCGTATACAGTCTTTTTGAACCATATATTTTTCTTATGCATTTCTTGAAGGTGGATTAATGCTAGCATTAGTTCGAATGTTTGTGTTAGCATTTCCCACTAGTTAAATTTATCCCAATGTTTGATATGCTAGCATATCCAACGTTTGTCCTTCGAATACATTCTCTACTGTTTGAACTATTGTTACTAATTCTATTTTATACTAAATTATAATATTTTTTTTTTGGTACGTAAGAGACCTGCCACACTGCGTTATTTCTTAAAGTTTACGTAGCATTTATGACAGACTTAAATGTTTACCTAACAGGCTTTGCAGCGTTAAATGTTTACTTAGTAGGCTTGTTACAATACTTTTTCATTCGTTTATATATATGCAACGTTCTCTGCAGTCAGTTTGGGCAATATTGTACTTCAACGACATTCCTAGTTCACTGGTTCATGCTTGCTGCAACATTGCATTTTCTTTCGTTTTTTTTTTATATGCAATGTTCTCTGCGTTCAATTTGGGAAATATTGTACTTCAACGACATTGTTGGTTCACTGGTTCATGCTTGCTTCTTGCATCTCCACTGATTTCTTATTTGCCTATTGTCATTGTTCTTGTTTGTCTGTTTGTCTTGTTGCAGTTTGTACATTTGGGATTCAACAACCGCGATTGGAACTGCGACATTCATGGTGGACTGGTTGGTGCTTGCTTCTTTGTTCACTGGATGCTGCTTACTGTTGTTTTATTCAACTTTGCAGGGTTCGGGTCCTGCGGCTGCAGGTGGGCCTTTTGGTGCTTCTTAACTGGGTTGTTGTTTGTTGCTTGCTCTTATTTGCCTAAGCTTTGCAATGTTTGGGTGGTGCATCTGTAGTTGGATCTGTTGTTACATTGTTTTGCAGTTGGCTCCCCATAAAATACTGTTAAGATAAAATAACATGCAAAATTTTGCAGTCGAAGTAAATTGCATCTCTTATGGCTTCAACCAGAGTTTGTCGGGCTCCAACTATATTTCATAGCCGACGATTATTTTTCCATGGTTTTTTTCTTACTATGTTTTCAGAGTTATGAGAGTAGGTGTTGTTGTCTGAGCGATATAATTATTCTCTCCCTTTTTTTTCCTCTTGTAAACTTTCCCATTTTTTACCTTTTGTTCTTTCGCTCTATTATGCGTTTCTGCTTCTATACTTTCTCATGTTTCTATGATCGCGGGTTCCCAGTGTGGCGAGATGAAAAATCGTTATATCCATCTCTATCTTCACATCACTATTCCAACCAACCATCGTTCGGTTGCATACTTAGCCAATTTTATGAACGCGACTTCCCGGATAGGTGCTATCGAACCATGGTAACTCGTGTTTGGTGTATACATCTTGCACCAAGAACTTCCGTGCTCTACAATTCGACCCCGCACTCCTCGAACTCACAACCTTGACTCTGCCTACGATGACTTTGTTTGTCCGATCTGCCTTTCCATACTTAGTTGAGTTTTCAAAGTTTCGCAGGTTCACGCGTTCCCGGGTTCAGAAAAGTTTAAAAGCATTTTGTCACTCCCCTCCATCCGCGCTACCTTCCGCCCTTCCCAATGGACATTAATTATGCTTTCAAAAGTGACAACCGACCAGACAGGTTCGGAAATATTGGCTTTAATAAGTGAAAAGCTCGAGGACATCTCCCATTAAAATGCATAGACAGGCGAATAATATGGGATCTGATAATTTTTTTGCCTGCAATTTGAATTTGCAAAAAAAAATATTGGCTCTTTCAGTTTTTTAAATTCTTCATCGTAGTAAGTGTGCAATACTGTACTACCTAGCTTCCATCCACAAACATGTCATCCACAGAGGCGTTGACGTCATGTCCCTCTTTAATATTGTGCATATGTTAGATGTTGTCAGATTTGAGAATCTGCTCGGATATGGGAATGTTATTACGTGCTATTAGTCACTATTTAACGCACATATTCGAAAAGATTGGCATTAATAAGCGAAAAGATTGAGGGCATCTGTCATTAAGACGAATTAAACTAAAATCTACGGAAGATCATACTATCATCCTCCAACGTTGCTTTTAAATACTTATTGCCATTTCTCTCTATCATCAAAGAGTTGGGCTTTAGGGTGCCGTCATTCTAATGTTCCTGGTCATGGACATGTAAGACAACTTAGAGATGCCATTGAGGCCCAAATGAAAGAAGAGAGACTCGTTTTATGTGACATGAGATTTGAGCCAAAAAAAAACTCTGTTATCCAACATAAACCCTGATAGGGAAAAAAAAAAAAAGAGTATCTTTTGGTTGGTGTTCTCCCTGTATTCGATGCTTTGGTTGGTTGAAAAGCTTGTTTGGAGATTTGTTTGTTGATCTTCTTTGTTTTTTTTGCTGGGATTTGGAAGGTATTTTCAGGTCATGTGCGAAATGCTTCCAACAACACAGTTTTGGCAAGTGTATCGAATTCTGCAGACCACACAAGAATTTGTCTTCGTTAGAGGAGTCACACTTACCATGGCTTGCAAAATGGTCCGTGATATTCCGAAATGACGCGAAATATTACTCCATTCGCAAATGTACCCAGAAGTCGGTAAGAGAAACTGTATGGGTGGATAAAACGACATCCTAAAATTACAGAAGTTTCTATTTCAAATTTTGTTGGGCTACTTCTGGGTGTGGTAACAGACTTGACATAAAGCCATGTTCTTTGTCAAAGTTTGTTCACTGTCCTTTGGATGTAGTTACAGACTCCACATACAATCAACTGTCTACCGCTACTACACATTTTTTATTTTACTACTCCTACACATATAACTGGATTATGGACTTTGCAACATTTTTCTGAGGATTACTTTATACTACCACCTTCTGTAAGAGGTTTCACATGTTCAGGTAATGATTTGGTTTATGAAAATCACCTTTATTACCACCTTCATGCAATCATCTTATTCCATTCTTTAGAAGAAACCTTAATGCAGTGGCGTGTTTCCAGATCTGTTTCAACCTAATGCCAATCTTCTTGCTGTTTCCCTTGCGTTGGATGGGGAAAATGCATTTCTTTTGTTGCGGTTTATGCGATATTTGATAAAAATAAAAATAAAAATTCAGACCATACAGTTTTTTTTTTTTTAAATATAGAACAATGTATTTTTTTTTAACAGACGCCTGTTCAAAAAGTTTTAGGCGTTGTTTGGGTTTCACGTCCTTCAAGGATGTTAAGTAATCACAAACTTAATATTGTTTGTGCCAATGCAATTGAGTCATCGTCCACTATGGCAATTGCATTAACACTGCAATGTCAGATAATACATGTCTAGCATGTGCCTAATGTCAAGGTCATTATCGCACAGGACACCTAACGTCCAAATATTTATGGACTCAAACCAAAATTGTAGATTTCGTGAGAAAGCAACACTAAAGTCGATGTTCTTTGCAGGTCTGACAATCCTATAGTTTAAGTACTTTGACAATGATAGCCCTGCTTGTTCACTACATTGTCGTAGTGCAGTTAGTAGCACTGTTCCCATTGCTACCGCCAATGTCGATGTCCGAGGCCGAAGCTATCTGGAACCTGGGGTCACTGCCTATGTGGATGCCTAAAGGTGAAACTACCTGGATCGAAAGTTGATTGCATGTCGAGTCTGTTGTTGCATACAGAGGTCGCTCAACACTATTTGAAACAGAAATTGGTTGTCTGTCAATTCTGTTACAACTTTGGCATAGAACGTTCTGTAATTTTAGAATATTGATTCAAACGCCCATACAGTTTCTCACGTTATTTGGTATCCAATTTTATAATTCCCTACTGAGTGTATTTGGGCATGGAGTAATATTTGACGTCACTTCCGAACATTCCAGACCTTTCTGTGGGCCGCCATGTCTGCTACCCCTACGATGAAAGATATATTCTGATGTGATCTGCAACATTTGATGCACTTGCCAGAATTTTGCTGCTGGAAGAAGTCATGTACTTCAACAGAATAACATTTTGCAGCTAGCTTGGATGTTCCTTCCAATTTACTATAATAAAACAAATAATTTCAACATACAAATCTTCAGGCAGGCTTTTCAACCAAACAGATGATCGAATACAGGGAGAATAACAGTCACAACATACTTGAATTTTTTTCTTGTCTCGACTTTTGTTGCCTAACAAGATTTATTTCCCCCATAACTGACGTCACATAAAATGACTCCCTCAACTTTGAATTGGGCCTTAATCGAATTTCTAAGTTGTCTCGGATGTCAATGGTAAGAAATATTACAAGGAAGGCACCTTAAACCCCAATGTTGAATAACCAGCCAATGCAAGCGGCCCATATCTAGAAGAGACAAGCTATTCAAAAAAATGGGATAGATCTAGTTGGCAACACCAATTAAGTCCATGAATCAAAATTGATATTCAAATCATTGTTTTTTACGAATCAAGCATTTGATCGTCAAGAAGACTGTCAACAAGCTTCATTATTGTACATATTTTTTTTTGGTCGGCGACATGCCAAATCGCAGTCATTGTGGCAAATAATCTCAGTTGTATTTTGTAACCCATCTTATTTGAATATAGAATATTTGTGGTTTTATTTTTTTATGGTGTTTTCAAGTCTCTGGTATTGCTTTCCATTTTATGTTGTACCTTTTTTTTTTCTATGTGTCGTTAAACCATGGACAACAAGCTTTTCTTTCTGCTGCCCAGTACTTCAATTTAAATAACGGCTACTCTGTTCATTCCTTACATTTTACATGGAAGAATAATTTGTCATAGACCATACTTATGTGGCGTTGGCCCTATACTTACGTAAATATAATGAATTAATGACTATTACAACAAGACAACTCAATTGTTGATGCCATGTTCCTGTTCAATGTCTTTCATATATTGTAGCTTCTTATATTTGATAATATCCGTGCATATATACTAATATGAGTACTATTGGAATAAATATAAAAAGTTTCTCTTGGCCAAAACTTAGCCAATTATCTGGCCACCGGGTCTCAGGTTTGCGGTATCCAACACCTATGTTCCATGTTCCATCATATACATCTTGTAGCCAAAGAACTTCTGTGATCTGCAATTTATGCTTTAACTAGTGAGAACTCACCAGGGGTTCGAAAAGATTGGCATTAATAAAGGAACAATAGATTTTCTTCTATGAGATACTTAGCCCTTTTCCCCTTTTCTTCTTCTCGTTATGGTCGCTTTCTGGTTATATACTTAGTCACCTTTCTATGATCGCGGGTTCCAGGGTTGGCGGGCTGACATATCTTCATCTCCATCTATATCCTCACATGACGAATCTGATCGACCGATGTTCCTTTCCATACTTACCCAATTTTATGGCCGCGGTTGTCGGGTTGGCACTTTCGAACTCTGTTGCTTCTTGTTGCGTTATATACATCTTGCACTCAAAACTTCCATGGTTTCAACAAAATTTGCGAACCGAACAACATTATGCAAATTAGCAGATGATTTGCATTTGAAACAAAAATAATCTATTAATATATATTAATATGAATACTATTGAAATAAATATGAAAAATTTCTCTTGGCCAATACTTAGCCAATTATATGGCCACCAGGTCCCAGGTTCGTGGTATCCAACACCTATGTCCTCTATTCCGTCATATACATCTTGCAGCCAAAGAACTTCTGTGATATGCAATTTATTCTTTTACTAGTGAGAACCCAACAAGGGTTTGAGAACATTGGCATTAATAATCCAGATGGATATCGGTGGCCACCCACCTTTTCCAACTGGCTCAAAATAGTTTTCTAACAATTTTGGTAATTTACTATTTTTAGTTGTTTTAACTTTCGGGGCCATTTTGAGGGCCTAATTGAAGGTTTTTTGGGATCGAGCTCCTCAATGATAGCCAAAGGCATGATTGAGCCCTGAAAATGAATCTCCTCGATGATACCTTTCCAACGGGCTATCACACGCCTAAAACGGAGATCGTATGCAAAAGTTACGACCTCGGGAAGTTGATGTACTAACTTACCCAAATGGGTCCCACATGACTTTTGGCACTTCATCTCCTAGGGTTAGGTTTTTGGGATGTCTAGGGTTTTTGGAATTCTTGCTTATTGTAAAAATTCCTTTAGAGACTCATTGTAACTTTCTTCTTGCGAATGCGTGCTGCCATCACATCTCTTCTCAGAGATAAGCCGCCACCATTCCAACAAGCTTGTTTCCGCTGCATTTTACAATTTCAACTTATTGCGTTATTGAATAGAAAACTAGTTTTACTGTATCTCTGTTATTTTGTGTTAAGCACCTGTTAATAATCTGTATTCATTTCGTTCTTCTCATAAAAATCTGGATCAGTGGTATCAGAGCGGTCTACTCCTTGTCGTCTTAATGCATGTCCCCAACAAGGTCGGAGTACAAAGAGTTGGGTCTCGAGCTTGTTTCTCTTGAGGAAAGAAGCTCTCACACACCCAAGCGACCTCCCATGGCAAGAGAAAAGAAAGATGACGGGACAAGATATCCTTTCAAACTGTTGATTGAGGAAGCCCTCACGCAACAAAGGAACGAGATGATGGATAGTTTCACGCAAATCCTTCGGCAGCTACCAACATGCGACACATCTTCTTTGAACGGAGGCGCCACCCCCTTCAAGGTACAAATAAACTTCGATATTCCTATATTTGAAGGTCAGATAGACGCAAATCTTGTAGACAAGTGGTTGAATCTACTGGAAGAGTATTTTTCTGTCCATAACTTTTCAAATAAAGAAAATATTACTTTTGCGCTCCTCAAAGCTGTTCCCCATGTCAAAGATTGGTGGGAAACTTTCTGTGAGCAAAAGGAAACAGAGGAAACCTCATTATTTTCAGTCATGGCCACCTGGGAATCCTTCAAGGATGCTATTAAGGAACAATACTACCCTATCGGAAGTTACGACGACCTGTATACCAAATGGACCACACTGCAGCAAGAAATAGACCAAGCAGTGCCAGATTTCACAAATATCTTCCATACCTTGCGCACCAAGTTGGGTATCAAAGATTCAGAGCGACATCTGGTGCTCAAGTATCGCGGTGCTTTGCATAGATACATCCAGACCGAAATGGAATTTCTAGACATCTCATCCTTGGGCGCGGCCTACCGATATGTCGTCAAAATCGAGTAGAAGCTCAAACAAAAGACACGGCAATTTGGGCCTGGGAACCCCGCACAACAAAAGCTAGGGAAGGGCGGCCCCAACCCACCGAACAAAGGACAGAGCAAAGATGGATAGTATCAGGACAACTAGTCCAAGCCGCAAGCAAATAAGGACACCAGAAAGGCAAAGAAAGATATCGGGAAGTGGTGCGACTTCCATAAGAGCCCTTCGCATAACACTGCTAACTGCCGCTAAAAGCAGTCACTTGTGGCCAAAGTGAAAGCCTCTAAATCAGATGCAGATTATGACTTTGAGCCAGAACCAGAAAGGGAAAGACGGATCATTGATGCGGAACCCAGTGCCACTGTTGCTACCACCAAGCTCCAGCCTGGTGAACCAGACGAGCTAGAAGAAGGAGAGCGCCTCTTCCATTCACAGATGTGGGTAAAAGGCACCCCACTGCACTTCATCATTGATAGCGGCAGCCAAAAGAACCTCATCTCAGCAAAGGTTGTCAAGTGGCTGTCCCTGACAACAACGTTGCACCCATAACCGTACACCATTGGATGGCTCTGCCAACGAAGCGATCTCTGCGTTAGCCAATAGTGTAGACTGTCGTACGACATCAAGCCCTTCAAAGATGAGGTATTGTGTGATGTTTCTCCTCTCAAAGTTTGTGATGTTCTTTTGGGCCAACCTTCTTTATGGAAACGTCAAGCTGTATATGAGTCTAGGCCTCATAGTGTTATTATTACTTTGAACAGGAAATTGTACAGGATACTCGAGGCAGTCCCACCTAGTGTCACCTTGCGGGAGCCCAATCGTACTAGTACAAAAGAAAGATGGGACCTGGCGACTCTATATTGATTACCGGGCTCTGAATAAAATCACAGTCAGAAACCGGTACCTGATTCCCTGAATCGATGACCTCCTTGATCAACTCATAGGGGCCAAATACTTCAGTAAGATTGATCTGAAGTCTGGCTACCACCAGGTCCCGATAGAACAAACAAATGTATGGAAGATCGCCTTCAAGTCAAATGAAGGCCTTTTTGAATGGTTGGTCATGCCCTTTGGTTTGACAAATGCTCTAGCCACTTTCATGAGGATGATGGACAATATCCAACGACCATTCACCAATACTTTTGTAGTGGTGTATTTGGATGACATTTTAATTTATAGCAAGACTTGGGCCGAACAATTGCAACATATTCAACAGGTTCTACACACCCTGCGGCAACACAAGCTATACACCAACTTGGAAAAAGGCTCCTTCGGCATGGACAGGGTCCATTACCTAGGCTACATCATTGATCAACATGGCGTACAAGTGGATCCAGCCAAGATCCAAGTCATCCGTGACTGACCAACCCCAACAACACTCACTAAGCTTCGGAGCTTCTTGGGCCTTGCTAATTTCTACCACAGGTTCGTGTTGGGTTTCTCCCATATTGCATGGGCCCTCAGCAAAATAAACAGGGGTGGTGGTAAGGCAAAATTTGCGTGGGGCTGGTCCCAACAACAAGCGTTCGATGATTTGAAGCAACGCTTGTGCTCAACCCCAGTACTTTCACTACCAGACCTGCAACATCCTTTTGAGATCGAGACAGAGGCTTCAGACTACGCTGTGGGAATCATTCTCACTCAGCACGACCACCCCATGGCCTATCATACTGAGACACTGTCAGATACTATCCGTAATTACCCTACTTATGACAAAGAAATGTACTCCATTGTGCAAGCATGCCGCCAGTGGAGACATTACATTCTTGGGAAGGAGACAATCATCCACACTGATCATAAGCCACTGCAGTTCATGTAGACACAGGGAAAATTGCATAATGACCACCATCAAAAGTGGTCCACATACTTGCAACAATTCCACCTCAACATCAAGTATAAAACAGGAAGCACCAATCACGTCGTTGATTGCCTCAGCAGACCGCCAGTCGTGACACTCACCATGGTGCTAGACTCTTGTGGCCATGAGACATCTGGATG
>JASDQU011403102.1:51027-65025 GCA_032191745.1 Picea mariana
CTTTATTCAATTTAAATTAGGAGATTTATCTTTAATTTCAGTTGAATGTTTTCATGCAAGTTCTTACAGGAAGAATTATTTCATCGTAGTTACTTGCAAATTATAAGATTACTGTGACTTCATCTATTACATGTTCTGTTATTATAATTCAATCTCCAGCATTACCATTCCTCATTTATTAGGGGCAGTCTCAAGATCTGTAGCAGGTTTACTTCATCAAATAAAGGTGGTTGGATATTCAATATCGAACAGACATTGGATGCAATAATAGGTTAGCCTGTTATTTGATTTCGCTAGTTTACTGAATACATAATTTTTCTCTATATAAAACATTTTCTACTATCTATTATTTTCTGGTCAATTAGGCAGTTTAATGTTTGATTTCATGAGCGCATACATTTAAGAAAATAAACCAAAAAAGGATTAGGTAGTATTTACATTTTCCTTATTATTATTGCTAAAGTAATCAATCTACATTTGATTTTTACGAGTTTAGATTAAAACTCGCATTTTGTACAGATTGTATATAAAGTTATTGATTATAATTTCAGTTAAATAAATTGTACATATATATATTTAAATGCACTTATAGATTTCAGTGATTGTTATTTATTAGGTTATGGTTTTTCCTTTAGTTATTTTTTTAGGTTTTTTTAGGACTTAGATCGGCCAATGGAGCCGCAAAACCCGTCGGAGTGAATTAATCCAAACGGCTTGGGTTAATTAGACAACCCCGGACCAGATTCACTCCTCCAGTTGATGAGCAGTCAATTTCACCCATCAACAAATGGCGCTAGAAGGAGGGCCTGAAAACTTTTAATGGCATGAGGAGGTCACAAGATTCCTCCCCCACCTACCCGCTCACCTATAGTAACTAGAAGTCATTCAGATGACAACATTGTCCCTCAAACAGCAACCACATCAAACAATGATCTACGGATCACAGTTGAACCAGTAACTCCAAATCCCCCAAGTGGCGACATACAAGAGATTGTTCGTCAATCCCTCATAAGAACGCACAGTGCCTTAGCTCATATCAGACAACCAAGTCGACCTTTGAACCAACCATTAGACTTCTATGATATCAGAGAGCAACTTGAAGGTACTGACCTTACCTTAAACCTTGTGGATCCAAATCATATCCTCACTCCTGCAGCAGGAGGATCTCGTATTCCACCATCACCACCCCCTTCATCTCCTTCTTCTTCTGGAGAAGAGTCCTCAGACGAAGGCAACTCCTCATCTTAGCCTTCAACACCACCCACACCTATGGCCAATCCGAACAATCCCGCTAGACCCTGGCTCGACCAAGACGCAGTGGCCATACCTGGACCCCAACATCTTTTACCTAAACACCCAGAGAAATGGCTCCCTAAATTTGACCCAGACTCCAAGCAGATCGTTGAAGATCACATCAAAAAGTTTATGCTATCCATTAGGCTCCGTAGTGCTGAACACGAAGACGTAGTCTGTAGATTGTTTCCCTACACCTTTGAAGGCAATGCCTCTACCTGGTACTTTGCCCAACAGCCCCACACCATCGTGTCATGGCATAAATTTGAGTCCTGTTTCCTTGAGAAGTTCGGAGACGAAAAGTCTCCTGAAGTTCTAGTCATGGAACTTTCTAGTTTAAAAATGAACCCCAAAGAAAAGATAAAAGAATTTAATCAAAGGTTCTTCACACTAAATAACCGAATCCCCACGGATTCGATGCCTGCCGAGAATCTTATTGTCGTATACTACACGAAATCCTTACATCAAAACATAGCCATTTGGGTAAAGAGGTCCAAGAAAGCCACATTGATAGAAGCCTTCGAAAAGGCCAGACAAATCGAGAAAGATATTCTCAACTTAAAAGACAATATCGGTAATGAGATAGAGACTAGTTCATCCTCCAAGAAGAAAATCGAAATCCTTCCTAGACCTCCCAAAAATAAAGCTCAACCTGAGAGTTTGGATCTAGAAAACTTATAGAAAGTCGTTCAGAAGTTATCCAATCAAGTTATAGATTTGAAAAGGTCGGCTGAAGAAGCTTCTTCGAGCAAAGGGCCTTACAAACCCCCCTTTAGGAATCCTTTTCCCACAAACCAATCTAACTCAAATTCTGAAGGCCTAAATCTAGAAAGCCTACAATTTCCTATTCAAACGATCCTAGAAGCACACGATAACTTGATTCCCCCCGAGATTCCTGAAGAAGTAGCTGAATAAGAGACAGTAAAAGAAAATGAATCCTCTCCGAACATTTTCGGACATTTTTCGGATAGCATTTTTCAAGCTAATTTCGAAACAGTGCATTCTTACAATACCAGGAGCAAGACATCAAATAAGACTTCTTCTGAAATTGCGACTACTGTGCCTCCAAAACAGTCTAAATCAATTGAGACTAAATAGAATTTAGCAAACCCAAGTTTAGATTATGATTTGATTGAAGATCTTAAAAAGATTAGGGCTAACATTTATGTTTATGAATTATTAAAATTCCCTTTTCTTTTGCAAAAGATGCTGCAGAATATTGTGAAGAACAGCAAAAATAGCAATCTGAACAGCAACAAAGGTGTTCAAAATAGCCCCAAAATTCCTCAAAAGGCCTCCGCCAAAACTACATCCGAGCCTCATGATAAAAGAGACCTTCATGTAAATAGTGTAACAAATGTAGATAAACCAGTTTCAGAGGCTGTGATTAAAAAACAACAAACTTCTACTATTAATACTCGCAGAAATGTCCCTCCATTTTTGTTGACTTTTCAAATTTTCAATAGGAATGTACATAATTGTATGGTAGATTCAGGTGCATCATCTAACGTAAGGCCTTGGTCTATCTGTCAAAAGATTAATGCTGAAGTTCAACCGTCCAGCTTGAAAATTATCCAGCTTGATCGAACTAGTGTTAAAGTGATAGGCGAATTTAAAAATGTGCTTATAAGATTGTCATCTAATCCTAAAGTCCATCAAGTGATTGATATCATTGTTGTAGATATCCCAGAAGTATATGGTTTGTTTTTAAGTAGAGATTGGTCATAACAATTACATGGCTATTTTGAAACGGATTGGTCTCACTTGTGGCTGCTCGAGAATGGAAAGCCTAACAGAATCAAGGTAAATCGTGAACGTTATCTTAAGTTCATGGTAACTGATTTAAATGACCCAATGAACCATTCACTCCTTCTGCCAATTCGCCTAAAATATAGGGGATGGAAACTTTTTTCGCCAATTTCATGGCCGAAACTTCTACCATCGCTGACCCGGAACAACAATCTGAAATTATGACATGCACACAGTCAACAACCTCCTCTTGGTGGTCACATGCACTTGACAAAAATCAAATATGGTCTCTTTACTTCGATGGATCAAAATCTAAGGAAGGAGCTGGTGTAGGGTGTGTGCTCATCAACCCAACAGGTAACAAGACTTTGATTGCTTGCCAGTTAGAATTCAAATGTATAAACAACACGGCCGAATATGAGGCACTCCTGCAAGGTCTCAAAAAAGCACTAGATTTAAACATTCAAAATTTGACTGCTTTGGTGATTCAGAAATAGTGGTTAGACAGGGAAAAAATTATATCCGTTGTTTATCTCCGCACCTAAAAAGCTATCAAACTGAGGTATGGAATTTGATGAACAAGTTTTCCGCATTTAACATAAATTCTATTCCTAGATTGAATAATTCTGAAGTTGATTTGTTAGCTATCGTCACTTCAAAACTTTTTCTTGCAGAAGGCCTATCTCCGAATGAATTTTTCATCGAACTGTTGTTCAGACCGTCCATCCCAGACAACATCACGAATTGGAGAGTCTTCGATGACGATCAACAGATCATAAGTTTTCTGCATATGGAAGAAACTTTCCAGGGCATAGTGATCGACGAAGGTACCCATGACGAAAATCTTCGCGACTTTATGGTAATACCAGATCTGAGATCCCTGGAATCTGCATCAGACATGGTAAACTCTATCCTGAAATCTGTGGTTAGGTTAGAAAAATTTTATGATCTTCACGATAACTTCAGAAAATCAGTGAATTGTAAAACGAATAGTTCCTCTTTGACACATGAAAAAGTAAATTTGGGAACTAAAGATAACCCACATTTCATCAATTTAGAGTTGGGGTGTTCTAAATAAGAAAAGGTATCATTTGTTAAGTTGTTTAAGGAATTCAAAGATGTTTTTGCCTGGACGTACGACGACCTAAAAACCTTTGATCTTAACATCATACAACACATTATTCCCATGAAACCTCAGACCTGACCTTTTCAACAAAAGTTAAGGAAGATGCACCCAAAACTCGAACCAAGGATCAAGAAGGAATTAAACAAACTCTTGAATGCTAAAATAATCTTCCCGATAAGGCACACACAATGGGTCTCTAATCTTGTCCCCGTCAGAAAGAAGAGTGGTGAAATCCAACTATGTGTCGATTTCCGAAATCTTAACTGAGTATCTGATAAAGACAACTACCCTATACCTCCCATGGAACAGATCCTTCAACAGGTATATGGTTTTGAAAGATTATCCTTGTTGGATGGTTTTTTCGGGTATAACCAAGTCCTTATGTCTCCCTCAGACCAGCTCAAAACTACTTTTCGTACCCCATGGGGCACCTACGTTTATAGAAAGATGCCCTTTTGACTCATAAACGCCGGTGCCACTTTTCAGAAAGTGATGGATATCGCTTTCCGCGGATTAATCAATTAATCTGTAGTAGTTTACCTAGATGACATCACTGTCTTCTCAAAAAATAAAGAAGATCATCTAGCTCATTTAAGATCTGTTCTACAGTGATGTCGTAAGTACGACATTTCTTTAAATCCTAAAAAAGTTGTCTTCGCAGTAGAACAAGGTAACCTCCTTGGATTCATTGTATCAATTGAAGGGATGATTATTGACCCTGAAAGGACCCAACTCATTTCAAAACCCCCCGCCTCCCTCGTTAAAAAATTCTATGCAATCTTTCTTAGGACAGATAAACTTTGTTAGGAGATTCATCCCCATCTTTTCAGAAATGATAAGACCATTACAAAACTTAATAAAAAAGGATGTACATTACCATTGGGGACCTTTAGAAAGTCAGGCTTTTGATTCAATAAAAAATGCCATAATAGACACTCCTTCTCTAATGAGCCCTGATTTTTTGCGAGACTTCACCCTCTACACGTTTGCCTCTGATCAATCTTACGTTGCTGTCCTAACTCAAAAGAACACTGAAAACAATGAAGTCCCAATTGCCTTTATGAGCTCAGCCTTCAATGGGGAAGAACTTAATTACCCAGCAATAGATCAACAAGCTTATGTTGTTTTTAAAGTAGTAAAACACTTTCGGTCTTATCTGTTGAAATCTAGGATGAAAATCATTGTCCCTTATCCAGCTGTCAGAAATTTTTTAGTACAGAAAGAACTAGGCGAAAAAAGAGAAAACTGGGTCACATCCTTACAAGAATATGACATAGAAATCACCCCAGCACAAATTGTAAGAGGCCAAGGTTTATGCAAGTTGGTCACCAATTCAGCTGTAGGATAGCAAAATGAAACTGATATGTTAAATCCAGATCAACACTATCAAAATCAAATCTGTTGTACACAAAACCCTGTTAGTTCCTGGTGTGACGACATCAAATTTTGTCTTATACACGGATCAGCTCCCCGTCACCTTGATCCCCAAAAAAGGAGAGAACTAAGATTAAAATCTGCTTCTTTTCAGCTGATTAATGGTATTTTGTTTCGCCAAAATTTTGATGGAATACTTATGAGTTGTCTTGAAAAACATGAAACAGAAAAATTCTTATTGAAGTTACATGCAGGGGAAGCCGGTGGGCATTTTGGTGGAGACACCACCGCCCATAAAGTATTAAGAGAAGGTTACTACTGGCCTACCCTTTTTAAAGACGCTCATGCCTTATGTCACAAGTGTGTGATTTGTCAAAAGGCATCTGGACAGATACATAAACCAGCATTCCCTTTGCAACCAGTTTCGGTAGACTCCCCGTTTCAGTGGGGCCTGGATATTATAGGCCCGGTCAATCTGGTATCCTCGCAGCAACATAAATACATCATAACAACCACAGATTATTTCACCGGGTGGTCCGAGGCTGCCCCATTAAAAGTTGTAAATACCAGCCAGGTGATATCCTTTCTGAATTCAAATATCATCACTCGTTTCGGTATTCCTGAATGCTTAGTATTCGACAATGCTTCCTATTTTTCGTCTCTTGAAATGAGTGATTTATCTCTAGAAAAAGGAATTAAATTAAAGTATTATGCGAGCTACTACCCCCAAGGCAATGGTTTGGCAGAATCAACTAATAAAAATCTGATCAAAATTATCAAGAGAACGGTCTCCGAAAACCATAAAAATTGGCATAACGCACTGTTAAACGCAATCTGGGCTGATAGAGTAACTCATAAAACCATTGTGGGTAACTCACCTTTCTTCCTCATTTATGGCAGAGAATCGATTCTTCCACCACATGTCCTTCTTTCATCTCTGCAGTTATCGCAGAAGGTATAGGAAGAAGATTGTCCCCCCTTGGAGAGTCAAATTAACTCTTTGTTAAAGTTAGAGGAAGTGAGGGCTCAAGCAAAACGAAAATTGGATCAACATCAACTCATTGTCAAAAACTGGTTTGTTTCCAATTCTGTCTCTGACATAAATTTTGAGGTAGGTGACCTTGTCCTAAAATGGGACAAACCTCATGAGGGAAAAGGAGAGCATACTAAGTTTCAAAACTTGTGGTTGGGGCCATTTTTAATTGTTGAGAAACTAGGTCCCAGTTCCTTTCATTTACAGAGTTTAGAGGGACAGCCAGACACCTTCCCAGTGAATGGTCAAGCTCTAAAAAAGTACTTTGCCTGATGACTCTCCCATACACCCTTTGTAAATATTTTATGTTTTGTTTTATTTGTTGTTTGTTTTTCTTTTCTAGTTTGTTTCGGTTCTCATTTCTGCTTATCGATCTTTCTTTTGAAACACATATGCCTGCACCACGGGCTAGCTCAGACAAAGAAAACAGAAAAATTTCCCCTCGAAAATGACTGTTGAAAGTTGTTAAAACATCAATTGTTGTATTTCTCTGAAATTGCAGCCAAGATGACTTGTTGTTTGAAAAGCGTTTTCTTGGTTTCAATCTACAATTGAAGGTATTCACAACCATCGATAAAAATCCTTTTTACGTTGTCCCTGTTCTTTAAGAGAACAACTCAATGATGTCTCCCTGTTCTTGAAAGACAGTTTTATTAATAAACTATTTCTAGATCTTGATGAAGGACAGCTAAAAAAAAATTGAGGTCTGTGACATATTAAGATGTGTTAAAAAACTAGAATTTTCAGCGTCACCCCGCTCTATTGAATATCTTTAAAAACTAATATAAATTTTCAGAGAGCTATGGGAAGTGCTTGTAAACCTGCCAGGACACTGAACAGGTCTGCTAGCAGCGGGTAAATGCATGCATGATACCAAGATAACTTCGCTGGGGTACTGAACAGGCCCGCTGGCAGCGAAAAATGTCAGGTAAAAGAAAATTCTCAGATATGGATTATGTTTTGACCTTAAACGTCCTTCGTTCTTATCTGGAATTTCTTGACAGGATATAGATATGAGAGTGGGTTAATTGACATCCCTGTCGAGGCTATGGACGCCTGCTGGCAGCAATGGCCCTATCAACAATATTGAAGATTTTAACTTTAACATTGTGGCTCTCTTTTTCTAAGATTGTCATCAGTTTTTGTTTCATTAAAAATAACAGTTGTTTGAAACTAGAATGCATTATAATTATTTGAGATGCTCAAAATTCTTTTCAGTTGTTTTTGATTCGAAGCTTTTTCTGATTATTCTAACCTGAACTCGTTCATTTGACAGAGATAATTGCTTCTCCCAGCATGTCGCCATTGTTGGCAGTGATTATGTAATTATTATTTTTATAATGCTGCTTACACAGGGTCTATGAAATTTTATTTACTCTTCATGAGAATTTTCTCTAAACGACAGTTGTAAATCGTCACATTTTACCTATCATCTATTCGTGCTTAGTTTTCATGATTGAAAGCATGAAAACTTGCAACTATCGTTACTATTCTGTTTTAAAATTTCATTGAAAGCATATGGTTTATTATAGAATTGTGGTTTCTTGCTATGAGCATGTTGCTCTCCTTGTTTGTGACCTTTTCAATTCTAAGCTTGCCTAAGAGATTTGTGGTTATATGAACGAAAGACCCCCTCCATTTGATATTCAATTGTTTTTGTATTGATTTTGGTTTGATGTTGATTATATTTCTTTCATGAAACCTTTGAATATTCGTTTTTGCAAACCTACCTAACTTTGCAATCAAACTTTGATGTGCGCACTATGTTTCCAAAGTACTTTGGTCCTAGTAGTGCCAAGGTGGCATACAATGTACAGCATTCCATTACTCCTGAGCATGGTCTTAGGCTTCTTGAATTTTCTCGCACGCGTTGTGATTAACACCTTGCCTGTCGTTTGAATTATCACAGCATGTATTGATAAGGCTCGGGGCTATGGCTCTATGGTGTTTTTCCAGACCCTACCTGTGTGTTCTTTGTTAATAACCCGTCCATTCAGCATGGCTCCAGTGGTAAGGGTCAAACCGAATGGCATCCAAACCCTGCTTTCATATGATAACTCTAGGGAATATTTGGAAAGGAATGGTTGGCATTTGTTCATCGAAACATTTCAGGGTTTTAACCTTCAGGTTGCCCAAGAATTTTCCTTAACCTTTGATGGATGTAGGGAAAAGATCGGTGATGTGCAGTTGGAAGTAACAGAAGAGTTTTTAAGCAAAGCCACGGGATTGCCAGCAGTTGGTCAGAAATGGTTCAAGAATGCGAAAGTGGAGGAAGTCTTGTGGACTTTACTGTTTACCTCACGAAAAATAACCAGCTGTGATCGAGGTATGCCAATTTCATTCTTGAAACCTAGGTGGCATGATTTACTTGCTATAGTGAAGCAATTCATCACATGTGAGGGACGATTCAGACTTGTTTTCCTATATCATCTATGCCTGCTTATGAGTTGTATTGGTTTTCTGTTGAATATGCCTTACTACCTTCTCAGAAGTCTATATAAAATGGGTAAACGATTTAGGAAACAGAGGTCAGATTCAATTTTATTTCATCATGGTCTAATTGTTGGGACTCGTTCATTACACGAAATGGTTTTGGCAACCATGAGTTGGGACAGGTAGATAAGCTAGTCATTGTGGAAACCATTATGAACCCTGCAGTCTCTTCCCAACCTATCCAGGCTCATGATTTTTCCCTTAACAACGAACCCTCGAGCTACCCTACTGTCGTTCAAAAGGACAATCGACCGGTTACACATCCAAAGGATTTCACTAAAAATGTTAAGAAACCTACAGGAAAGAAGCTAAAAGGCAGTGTTGATGTCAATTTCAAGAACAAAAGAGTTGGTCGATTGATTTCTTGAAATGTTCGAAATAAAACGAAACCTCGTGCAGATACAATCAACATGATTGAAGTGAGCGAAATCTCAGACTCGAAAATTAACAAATTCCCTTCTGAAGAGGACCCCGAGTCATTCGGGTTATACCCTGACCGACCCTATGACTATGTTAACAATTTTCCTCATTGTCTAAAGGACAACCCATATTTCCCTAGCATCCATCTCTATGATAAATCTACTATCTGCATGGAGGATTCTCCGATCCATAATGTTGTTCACACTAATGCAAACTCCTTACAGTCACAATGTGATGTGTGTCGATCGTGGATCGATAGGTACTATATCGATGTTCCACTGCTATAGTCACGACTCAAGTCTTTAAGAGACCAAGTTGATATGTTGACAAATGAAAACAACAGACTTGAATCCATTATCCAAGGGAAGAAGAAGCGCTTGAAAACTACGGGTCGTGTCATTTTCAAAAACGTAGAGGCAGCAACAGCTAACGTTAATTCCAAAATTTCTTGATACGTTTTGATTTCATGATTCGAGGTATGATATTTTTAATTTTTAGCATGATTGTGTCACTCTTAAGTTAGGATATTCGATTTGATTGAATAAACTATTTTTCTTATTAAGATTAAGTCTGTTTTGTTTATTTAATAAAATATGATTGCATTTACTATTATAACTAGCTACAGAATCACAAGATTTTGTAACCAGTTAAGAAAATTCGAATTGTTTGATTTGATAATTGAAAACATATCTGAGATATTCTCATTTTCATTTGTTTTCAGTATAATTAAGGAGCCTGTGATTTCAATGATGATATGAGACACTTTTGAGGTCTCCCAACCATTTCAATTTTGTATTTTGAGTAAACAGAATTAGACTGTTAATAGTGTTTCGATATCTAGTGAAATCAAGGTGGTTGCATCCCCCATATTTTGAAACAAATTTGATCTTATCAACAGGAAACAATTATGTTTCCTGAAACCTATATAAACATATCATTTTGTAAACATTTGATCATCTCGGCCTGGGGCGAGAGTATGGATATTTATATACAGACTTGAATGACACAGAATACATTACAGCTTTAGCTTTTTGTATCATGTTTTAATTTAAGTTCTGCTTATCTCAATACGATGATAGATGATGATAGCCTTTCGTCTGCATGATTTATTGTTATTTGAGATAATCCTTTTTCACATACTTCCCATATCTTGTGTCTCAGATATAACACACAGTGATCCTTTATTCAATTTAAATTAGGAGATTTATCTTTAATTTCAGTTGAATGTTTTCATGCAAGTTCTTACAGGAAGAATTATTTCATTGTAGTCTTGCAAATTATAAGATTACTATGACTGCATCTATTACATGTTCTGTTATTATAATTCAATCTCCAGCATTACCGTTCCTCATTTATTAGGGGAAATCTCAAGATCTGTAGCAGGTTTACTTCATTAGATAAAGGTGGTTGGATATTCAATATCGAACAGACATTAGATGCAATAACAGGTTAGCCTGTTATTTGATTTCACTAGTTTACTGAATACAGAAGTTTTCTTTATATAAAACATTTTCTACTATCTATTATTTTCTGTTCAATTAGGCAGTTTAATGTTTGATTTCATGAGTGCATACATTTAAGAAAATAAACCAAAAAAGGATTAGGTAGTATTTTCATTTTCCTTATTATTATTGCTAAAGTAATCAATCTACATTTGATTTTTACGAGTTTAGATTAAAACTCGTGTTTTGTACAGATTGTATATAAAGTTATTGATTATAATTTCAGTTAAATAAATCGTACATATATATATTTAAATGCACTTATAGATTTTAGTGATTGTTATTTATTAGGTTATGGTTTTTCCTTTAGTTATTTTTTTCGCTTTCTTTAGGACTTAGATCGGCCAACGGAGCCGCAAAACCCGTCGGAGTGAATTAATCCAAACGGCTTGGGTTAATTAGACAACCCCGGACCGGATTCACTCCTCCAGTTGACGAGCGGTCAATTTCGCCCGTCAATAGGCTCTGAAGGCCTTTTTACAATAAACAGGAATGCCAAAACCATAGACATTCAAAAACCTAACCCTAGGAGATGAAGCACCAAAAGCCATGTGGGCCTCGTTTGGGTAAGTTAGTACATTAACTTCCCGGGGTCATAAGTTTTGCATACGATCTCTGTTTTAGGAGTATGGTAGCTTGTTGGAAAGGTATTGTTGAGGAGATTCATTTTGGGGGCTCAATCATGTCATGGGCTATCATCGAGAACCTTGATCTCGAAAAACCTTCATTTGGGCCCTCAAATTTGACTCGGAATTTAAAAACTGCTAAAAATAGTAAATTGCCAAAACTGCCAGAAAATTGTTTTGGGCCAGTAGGAAAAGGTGGGTGGCCACCGATATCCACCTGGATCATTTCCACCCTATCACATCCAAAACTCCTGAACACCAAATGTCGAGGTATTGATGGCATTTATGATCGATTAAGGATAATGATTTCAAACAATGATTGCGGGTCTCCAGGTAGTCAATTCCATTAAGGTTAATAAATTCTTCGTCAGTAAGGATATACGAAGATCAATAAACTTTTTTGAATAAAAGCACTTTGAATTTCAAATTAATTTTTACCATTTGAAATTAGCATTTTTTATCCAATGAAGAACTGACAGACTTCTCCCGTAACAGGTAATATTATTATGTTTCCTTGAGGATTATGGTGCTGCGAAAAATTGCAAAGAAGCTTGATGCGGTGGGTGAGGATTCAAACCCAAATGCAGATGTTATATCAGACACCACTTTGCAAGTTGCGAACACCATTAAAAATTGGATGCAGGCTTTTGAGGTCCTAGAGCATGAAATCATCAACTGTCCAGAAGACTTTGTCGAAGAAGACAATGACTCTTATACAACCAAGCTTGGACATGTAGCACAATCGAACTCGCATAGGATCATTGCATGATAAAGAATCATACCTTACAATGATATGATTATTTGGGCTTTGGAACATGTCGACATCCAGACCAAGAGCATCATCAACCACCAGCAGGTCGTCATTGACTCTTTCCAACCAGAACACCTACAAGTAATGTACAAACTTTCCCCTACTCCTAAATACACTTACAATTCCACATTCCTTCTAGAGTTTGAGAGAAAAGAATGCACCCAATGCATTTAACTAGGAAAGGAAAGTGTAGTTGGAACCAAATGAGAAAACATGCACAACATCCACCCCCTCCACTCACACTACCTTTCACCCTCCAACAATCGCTTACCCCGTCTATCCCTACCACCCACATTATAGCCTCCACTCATCCCACCTCATCATTGGATACGTGTTCCCCCATGATTCTTTCCATGAACGGTTACGCTTCCCTGTAACCATTATCCATCCCTTGATGAACCACCGTTGAGCTATTTCATCTAATTATCCCCCCCGTGACCTCAACTGAAATTCATTTCCCCACTGAACACACCCAAAGGGATAGATGGAAACGAGATCAAACGGCCAAGACAGTAATCTAAATGATTGAGATGGACTTAATTACATCTGTACCCAGCCCAAAGGTCAAAGGAAAATGAGCACATCTTCCAGCAGACGAAGAGACAGAGGAAGCGCCATCAAAACTCAAAAATATTTGCATACTGTTATTTTATTTCGTTGTATTCTATTTTTAGTGATACATCATGAGAAGTCCAACGGTTTTCAAGTTGTGACAGATTTTGTATAATTATATAGATTTAAGATATATTCGAGGTCGCTTCTTTCCAAATGTAATAGAGAAACTCTTCTTTGAGTATTAATACAAGTGCAGACATAGATTCAAAGTTTCGTTCAATTTGAGTTATGTGTTTCCATTTCTCTGAATTTCTTTTTGTAATTCTTGAAGAGTGATTGATTGCCATTTAGTTTTACATCTATTGTGATGTATTATACCGAGAGTTCATTCAGTAAACAACTTTTCCTCTATTATTACTGTGTTTAAAACAAGACCTGTGAACTGTGTGATCTACATTCTTATATTTTGTTCAAGGGGGCATCTTCTACTTTTCTTCTACTGCAAACAAGGTGAGATTTATCTGTAATTGATACGTGACTTTGTTTAATAGTTTTGTAAATATTTCTACATCATTTGATATTATAATTGTGACTCAGATAACGAGATATAGTCTCTGTACTGTCTTATTATTAATTTCATTTAAAGATTATTTCTCAGAAAACTGAAGGTAGAAAAAGCACTCATTAAAACATTTATTTTAAAACCTTTGATGCCTGACATTATTCTTTGAGCCTTAGAATCAATCTCAGGAACAACATCTTTTTGGCGTGGTTGTTGGGGACGAAGAAATGAAATAATTTTATCTGGGAAAACGACAAGGTAAATTTTGGTCTTTGATGGTGAAAAAAGATTGAATACGTGAGTAAGGATTACTTAATCTTTCACCTGGTGACTCCAACGTAGACAAAACTGGCATTCAGTCGAAAGAATACCAGGAAAAACACAGACTAAAAGCAGACTACACCAGTGTCGGATCCCGAAAAATTGTTGAAACCAAAGGGATATCTCAGACAAA
>JASDQU011403103.1:15074-25171 GCA_032191745.1 Picea mariana
ATAACTATTAATGGACCGAGATCAGCAAGCTATCAATTGACGATTAGTCCTGATGATGAATCCCGATTCGGATTCGAAACGTTGACAAAAATGACACCAACTGTGGATTATCCGGCAAACAACTTCAAAAATACTCACCACAGAAATCTAAAAACAACCATATCTTCCCTGTACGAAAGGGAAGCCTGGAACAATTTCCGTTTAATGGAAAATCTACAGATTAAAATCATTAGACAAGCTGCTAATCTCGATTTTCTCAAAAAATGCAGGGACAATAATCTTACCCCAAAATTCGTCGTCATTAATCACCAAATGCGCAGTAGATGGAACTATAGAGCCTTCGAACAGTTGAGTCGTGCCCTAGTCCGAGGAGAAATCAGGAGAACACGCGCGTCATTAGACTGGCTCTCTAAAACAGCCTTCCGATTACACCTTCAGCTCACGCGTGAGGTTACACAGGACCTATGGACAGTTCTAGATGCCAGCGCTGCCCTTAAAGTGGAAGGAGAGGGACGTAAGGCCAGTCAGCGCCAAGCAAATAAACTAAATAAACTCGTGGAAAAAAGGGACGCATTGAATAAAGAGGACGCTAAAGTGAACGGAGAGGATAATACAGCAATATTAATTGATGCTACAGCGATTTTGCATGAAAGGGACGCTACAGCAAACGCAGGGAATGCTACAGCAATAAGAGAGGATACTACAACGAAATTACATGGATAAGACACTACAACGAACGTGGATGATGCTACAACAATAAGAGAGGATGCCACAAGGAAATTGCATGGAGGAGACACTACAGTGAAAAGAAAAGATGCCACAGCGATAAGAGAGAATGCTACAACGAATTTAAATGGAGGAGATGCTACAGCGAATAGTAAAGATGCCACAGCGATAAGAGAGGATGCCACAATGAAATTTAATGGAGAAGACACTACAGAGAATGGAAAATATGCTACAGCAAACAGATTGAGGTATGACACCAAAAACGCTACAACAAACAAAGGATATGTTACAGCAAACAAAAAAGTAATTAACCTATCCAATTATGATCTTAAAAATGAAGAGGTTAACATATTGAAAAAAGGATTGGGATTTGCCATTGCTCCAAAAACTGTCCCCATAGAAAATATAATCTGCAGTGTAGAAGACAGCATAAAAAACCTCAGTGATGAAGACAAGAACGCTATCAGACAAGATTGTGCCCTAGTCCTCAGAAAAGCTAAACCATCGAAAAGTAACATCAGCAAAATGGAGCACGAGGCCATCAAGAACCTTAGAAACAACGAAAACATTGTGATTTTAAAAGCTGGTAAGGGTGGAGCTACAGTAGTCATGAACATAATAGATTACAACACCAAAATGATAGAGCATCTCACCACAACTGGAAGCTATAAAAAGTTAAACAACAACCCAATATCCAAGATTATCAAGGAAGTCAAGAAAGCCATAAAAGATTCTAACCTGGATGAAAGAATGAAGAAATGACTAACTCCAAGTTGCCTAATCACTCCTAGAATATATGGACTCCCTAAAATCCACAAGGAAGGAGTTCCACTGAGACCAATTGTCAACACGATTGGTTCCCCAACCTATGAACTAGCCAGGTACGTAGCAAGGATCCTAGGACCTTTGTTTGGCAAGACAGACTCATACATAAAAGATTCAAGAGACTTCGTGGAACTCATAAAAGAGGAGAAAATTGAATCTAAGGATATCCTCATCAGCTTTGACGTGGTTTCACTCTTTACGAAGATCCCGTTAAATGAGGCCATTCAAGTTATTAATGAGGTCGCAGACCCTCAAACAGCGAAACTAGCAGAAGTTTGTCTAAAATCAACTTTCTTTAGTTTCCAAGGAGAGTTTTTTGAGCAAACAAGTGGGGTAGCCATGGGATCCCCTTTATCCCCAATCGTAGCCAACCTCTACATGGAGAAGTTTGAGAAAAAATCCCTTGAAACATATCCTCTTAAACCATCTAGATGGAAAAGGTATGTTGATGATACCAACGTCATATGGCCTCGTGGAAAAGAAGAACTAGATAGATTCT
The DNA here is from genome assembly GCA_032191745.1 of Picea mariana. Lineage (NCBI taxonomy): Eukaryota > Viridiplantae > Streptophyta > Pinopsida > Pinales > Pinaceae > Picea > Picea mariana. Next base: position 17,125 of record JASDQU011403103.1, read on the forward strand.
TTGAACACCTCAATGGTATTTCAGAAAGCATAAAATTCACCATGGAACTAGAAGAAAACAATAGCATACCCTTCCTAGACGTTCTTATAACTAGAAAACATAATGGTACACTGGGACACAAGGTCTTCAGGAAGAAAACTCACACAGACAATTACCTTCATGCGGATTCCCACCACCATCCCTCTCAGAAGATGAGGGTTCTCAACACCATGGCGATAAGGGCAGCAAGAATTTCTGACAAAGAACATCTTAAGGAAGAAATAGACCACTTAACTAAGGTCTTTAAGAACATTGGGTATAGATATAGGGACATCAGAAAAGCCATGGATAGAAAGGATAAAAGGACCCGTGTACAAAATGATCAAACCTCCAACATAAAGGCCTTCCTCCCTTACATTCGGGGTGTCACAGACAAGATTGCAAAAGTCTTAAAAAAGAAAGAAATTTCAACCTCCTTCAAACCCCTAGTTACCATCAGACAAAGAATGAAGTCTGTAAAAGACCCTATAGACCAACAACAAGTAAAAGGCATCTACAAGGTCTCTTGTTCATGTGGGAAATGTTACATTGGAGAAACCGGACGATCTTTTCAGCTAAGGATTAAGGAACATGGAGCAGACATTAGAAATGAATGCATTCGTACCTCGGCCTTAGCAGAACACTCACTTAAGACCAAACATCATGTCTGCCTGGAGGATACAAAGATATTAGCAAAAGAGGATCACTACTACATGAGACGCTTAAGAGAAGCTGTCGAAATAATCAAACACCCCAACAATATGAACAGAGACGGTGGCTTGGAGGTAAGCAGTTTTTGGCACCCAGTAATCAACCAACTTAGAAACCCTCATAGACCAAATCAAGTTTGACCCTCCCTTCTTCTTTCCTTGCTTGTTTAGGTTTTCCTTTTCTTCACTCCTTAAACTTAGGGGTCTAACTAACCTGTTTCACCTTCTTAAAAAATTTCAATTATAGGCACTTGCCTTATAATTCTATTCAACTAAAAACTAAACCTAAACCCCACCTTTCCTAGTAATTACTTATTTCTGACACTTATTTATCAATACTCCTTTTACATTTATTCTATTCAACTATGAACTAAACCTAAACCCCACCTTTCTGAGTAACTAGTTCATTAAAAAACTATAACCCTAAAAACAAACCTAACCGCTCCCTACTTTAGAAACAACCTTAACTAAAGCTCCCTTCTTACACATAATTCAATTAATTAAATATCTAATCACATAATTAAAAACACTAAAACTTTTTTCACTTATTTATAAGTAAGTAAACAACTTTACAAACTTAGTAATAATAGATTATATATTATTGTATTATTATATTATATTATTAGTTAGTTTAAAATCTATTTCAATCAATAAAAATTTTAAATCATATAATTAAATAGCACTTATTGTTTTTTACTTATTTATAATTAAATAACTATACAAACTTAGTAATAAGTTAGTATATATTATTATCTTATTATTTAGGTTAAAATAATAATAAAATTAACTTCAGTAGGTTTCTAGACGGCCGACCCAGGTTACAATCTTAAGAAACATCCTGCACAATAACTATTAATGGACCGAGATCAGCAAGCTATCAATTGACGATTAGTCCTGATGATGAATCCCGATTCGGATTCGAAACGTTGACAAAAATGACACCAATTGTGCATTATCCGGCAAACAACTTCAAAAATACTCACCACAGAAATCTAAAAACAACTAAAACTAACTAATTGAAACTAAATACAAGAAACTAGACTAACTAATAAATAAAAACAAACTAATACACTAATCTAATTAAAACAAACTACTAAATTAAACTAAAACTAAATACAAATTATACTAACTATTCTACTAATTACTATTATACTAACTCTATCAATCAGTTGTCTAATTACTAGTTGTATTATGACTTATTCACAAATATACAATATAAACAATCTACAGATTTAATTAAAACCTGCAAAACTCATGTATTTTCTGCCCTAAGACAACAAGATATGTTTTTTGATTTTAATATTTTATGAAAAAGAAATAAAACTATTGAAATTAAACGATCTAATATATTTACTGAAATTAAACAATCTAATATAAATCTATCTAGACTTATATCTAAACTACTTAATGAAAACAACAAAGAAAATATTAACTGACCTGGAAGCACTCCTAGTTTATCCTGTGTATGATAACTTTGAAGCTGTTCGGCGGAAGTAAACTCGCACCGGTTGGTCCAAAAGCTTCTCGTAAATGATTAGTTGTGCTGCTCTTTAAGTTGTTTACAGGACAAACAAAACATAAAAAACCATAACAATCTTATGATTATAAATCTCTGCAATAAGGGAAACCTGTTATGCAAAAACTTATATTAAATCATTCAATTCATGAAGAAGATAAACCTGTCATTCACAAACTGAATTAGACAATTGTTATGTCTTTTATACAATTGGAAGAAACCAGATATGGATTACAGTGATTAAAATTATATCATTTGCACATGATCAAGATAGCTAAAGTAGTCATAAACCATATACAAATTGATATACACAACATGAAACAAAATATTGATATAATGAGTAGCTAAAGCTGTGACAAAAAACCAAATTCTGCTTCAGTCTGTATTATAACTCCATATCCTTGTTCTCCCACGAATGAGGATGAACATTATTGCAAAAATCATAAGTTTATATAAGTTTCTCACAAGGTAAAACTTCCTTGTGGATAATATCAAATTGTCTTACATAATCTGGGAGATATCCCAAAATCAACTAAAATAGGAAATCAAAATGCAAGTGAAATCTTTGAAATATCCCCTAACTGCTCATCAAAGACACTGCCATTTCGAATTGATCTGCAATAGACCAAAAATAACCAATTAGAAAGACATTTCATCAACAAAACAATAAAAAATTGATCCTACAGACTTAGCTACAGAATCATCTGATTCTGTAGCTAGTCTAAAATAGCATACAGGACCAGATAGAGATCAAATGAAATATTTTTTAAAATAATTCAATTTAATTTTCTTTCTAAAATGAATCACTATGATTCCAATGAGTTTATCATTCAAATTAACAAAATCGAAAAGTGATTCAGTCAAAACAGGGATAAGACCGCTCTGCTTTTCTTTTACCATAAAATATGGTCAAACCATAACATGACTGTTCCATATTAAATGAAATTAATGGTGAACCATATCGTATAAGATACGATTTAATCCAATGCAATCATAATCCAATACAATCATAATCGATTTGTTACAGTTGTAACAATGTGCATAAGATTCATATTGTTTTAATCAAATACCATTATGGAAAGGCTATTACGATTATAGTCAAAATGAAACATTCATAACAGTATCAACCAAAATTTTCCATAGACTTCGATCACTGAGCATTGCACAGTCAACAGACAGGATCAAAATAATGATCACAACCATCAACAGCAGTGATAACCATAAACTGGGCAACAATCAAATATAGAAACAAATCGTGACTGAGTTAAAAATAGAACAAATCGTAATCCTGGACATAATCACTTTCGTTCCCCAAATTAAATTTAGACAATATATTTGTTGCAATATGAATCGAAATGATAACACGGTCAAACACAACAATGTGAATCGATTGATTGGGTATAACAGTTATGATTCGTATCTATTCGTAATTTGGTTATGCATTAACTGAATGGTATTCGAATTGGTCGAAAAAGACATGGAATATAAAATCATAACAGTTAACCATTATTGCCAACCATATCGTATAGAATATAACCAATTCGAATCGAAACGTTGACTGTGTTTGAAATTGAAATACCAGAAACAGCCTGTGTTTAGAAAAGATAGAACCAACTTCGATTATCAACAGAGTATCCAATCTAAGCCAACTCAAAACAATCAAATCCATACCACTATCAATCGAATCAAAGCTAAATCCAATCAAAACTAATCCAAGAAACGAAGTTTAATTAATCAAAACGAAACTATGCATATAGTGCATGCTTATGTTTCAAAGCAAATCCACGCTGCAAACAGAGCTTATGAGTTTGTCATATAAACAGGTGATAATCATACCAGTGAGGCTGCTCGAGCTATTCCAGCTTTGAGTTCATGACCATTGTAGCTGACTCCACATTCTTAAATAAAATCAAACCTGTTGTTCACTGCTTCTTGTCAGTGGTTTGAAGCTCATCCCTTTGCCTGGTAAGCCTTGCAACTTGATCCTCCAGAGCATGAATTATGGACTATAGCATCGGCACATCAAGGTAATACCTTTCTAACCATGAGCCACACTGATCACATGGTGGAGCAGCTGGTTCGGATAGAGCAGGAGGGGGTTTTGACGAGTCACCGGGGGTTTCACGAGGCATTTTGATGCCTGGATAATTAGGATCATTTTGCAAGCACGGTGGTAGGTTTTTCACGAAGTCGTATGAGGGTTTGTCACATAGACCTTCAAAATAGGGATACTCACTTGCCAGGTAACGTTCCACCTCCGAGTCAGAATCTTCACTCACCATGATAGGTTTAGGGTTGACAGGAGGTTTCGGTTTGTTTCTTGCCATGCGAGAGATTAATCAGGCATTCTTTTTTCCTTTGGAATTTGTAGTAGGTTTGGCCTTAGGCCTTTTAGCCACGGGTTTAACATTTTCCACAACTTTGGTCACAGAATTGGGTAGGTCAATAGGTGAGTCGGGTAGGGGTTTAGGTAATAGAGCACTGTAAGGCACAGGGGGTACAGACTTACTCTCGCTCACCACAGGTTTGTCAACCTATGGTGGGCTTGAGTCCTCAAAATTATTGCGATTAAGAAAATCATTCCAACAGTCTCGGTGTAACCCCAAATGACAAACCACAAGCATTTTAATTAACCCAAAGTGAAAAAGGTTGTCATCGGCCTGGTTCCGTTTGTATCTTTTAGACATTTTAAACAGACTCCTATGCAGGTAATAAGGCATATTAAGTTCATAGCCCATGAAAACCATAAGTAGCCAAAGGTGGTACAAGAAAATGAAACCATACCGACCCTCGCAGGTGATAAACTGCTTGGTTATCATTAGCAAGTCGTGCCAACGTTGCTTGAGCATATTCACGGGAAAACCTTTGTCACAGGAGCTCACCCTTCGTGAATGGAAGAGCAATGTCCACGGGACCTCTTCCACTTTGCAATTTTTTGACCATTTCTGTCCAGTAGCAGGCAGACCAGTAGCTAAATTGAGAAATTGCTCGTCAATTTCTAATTGGACATCCCCAACCTTGGCTCGACAGCCATCAAAGGTTAATGCGAATTGCCGAGCCATGCAAGGGTTGAACCCATCAAACTTTTGTATGAACGGGAGTCATCCAAATTCTTCAAGGTCGCTGTAAGAACTATCGAACATCAATAACGCCTGGCTACCATTGTGTTCAGCCCTCACGACCGGAGCCATGGTGCGGGCACATGGTAGGGTTTGGATTGAACACAACAATACACAGAAGAAAAAATCGTTTGGGCTAACAGCTGCGAATGATGAAAGGGGAGTGAATTAATGTGCGCGTACAAGGGTGGTGGGATTATCACCACCATGCAGCATAGTAATGGAAAAGTACAGCACTGTTCAATCAATCACATCATCGTTCAAACCATAATATTCGGCCAACCCAAAAATTAAACGGTGGATGGTATACCTATGTGCCATTGCATTGTTTGAAACCATGAACATTCAATATAAAATCGAACCCAAAGTTAAATATGTGCCATTGTAATAATTCAAACCATTAAATCAAAACACAAATGTTTAACCAACGCGCCATGTGTAATCAAGCATTTATAAACATTGTGACCAATGATATTATAAAATCGACAAGCTAAGAGCTTATAATAATAAGGATCACATTATATAAAACAAAATCAATCATGACCCCTATAGAATCAAATATAACTCATAAATTTACATGCTCAATACCTTATCAATCAAATAAAAGTCAAGCTGCGTAATCAAAGTAAGGATAGGCAATCTTTTCATCCACATGATAAACCAAAGGTAAAGTGCCACTCAAAATATCAATAAAAGACTATGACAGTTCAAATAACGATAGAGAAGTTTTCACGCTTTCAGTCGTGAAAACTAAATCGAGAGCAATTTGCAAGTGTCGCATGAAATGAAAATATCGTCTATTTTCAAAAATGCGATGGAAATTTGAAGTTCATGAGACATAGGTGTAGGCATCTTTTAGGACAATTGAAAAAATTGAATTGGCTACCAACAAAAAGGTGGAAGAATAAAAGTGTCTGCATGCGGCTGTTGAGGTACATGCGAGACAATTTCCTCGAATTGGACACTCCACTAGATGGTGAGCCAAGTGAGGAAAGATCAATGAGTCTATATCCCTTCACATTGTTGAGGTATCCAACAAAAATACACTTTTTGCTTTGTGGATCAAGTTCCTTCATCGTTTCAGAGGGAATCATGGCCCATGCATGAGAATCGAATATAAGGAAGTGGGTCACTTCCGGTTTGAGGCCGCTCCAAACCTCGTATGGGGTCTTATCCTTGAAATATCTATGGAGAGATATTTTTTGGGTGTAGGTTGCACAATTAAGTGCTTCAACCCATAATCTATGTGGAAGTGAATATTCATGTAGCATTTAATATGCCATCTCTTTCAGAGATCTATTTTTTCGCTCAGCAACACTATTTTGTTGTAGAGTATAAGGAACTATGTGTTGCAACTGAATCTCGGCCTGAAGACAAATATTTTGTATCTCATGGTTGACATACTCCCCCCATTATCTGTTCAGAGGGCTTTGATATTCTTTCCTGATTTTGTTTCAACAAGGGCTTTGAAATCTTTGAGGTGTTGAAAGACCACTAATTTTTTCTTGAGAAAGAAAGTCCATGTGAAGCATGAGAAATCATCAAAAAAATGAGCACGTACCTTGATTTACTGATTGATGGATGTGGAAAAGGGCCCATTAGATCACTATGGATCATATCTAATGGAAAGAAGGCCTTTTGAGTCTTTCATTTGTCGAATTTCTCTTGAGGGTGTTTTCCAAGAACACATCCCTCACAAATTCCTTTGGAGAATTGGATGTCAGGTAGACCATCAACCATTACCTTCTTGCTAAGTTGTTGCATATATCTGAAATTTAAATGTGTGAACCTTCCGTGCCATATCCTACTTCTTTCATCAACATGGGTAAGTAGTAATGCATAATCTGGTTCAATAAATTCAGAAAATGTGTAGACTCTGGATTGATGATTTACCTCATCGGTAGAAACCTTGGAATTGATTTGCATGTCATAGATATCCACAGAATCAGGTTTTAATATAACTCTCTTTCCAATGTCGGATTTTTTCATTTGATACACAGAGAGAAGATTGATAGAAAGTTTGGGAATGTGTAGCACATTCTTGAATGACTCAAACCTCTATCGGCGATTCTCCCTTCGGAAATTGGGAAATCGCGACTCACGATTTCGACGTGCGCGAATTCTTTGCACTCGCCAGCCCCGATATGCCGAAATGATATGACAAAAAGTTCTTCCTACGCTTGAGGGTTAACCCCCTCGCTCCTTCTCCACGATCTGACGGACTACGGGGTTTTGCGACTCTCCTCAACGATTTCAAGTCGTTGATTCTCTTCCTCGTGAAGAGTTTCTCCGCTTCGTCACCTTCGTCCAGTGTAGCTGAAAACAAAGGTGCTATCCATTTTGAGCTTTGTTCCTCTGATTCCTTTAGAGAACTTCCATGCACTTCCTGTGCTCGGCTTTCAACCACTTCTGACAGTGATGAAGTCTTCTGGGTCCTGTGCACTCACGCTTGCAACAGCTTCGACCTTTCCGCTCTCAGACTTGCTACTGAGGCTCAAATTCGACCTGCACTCACCTGCACGGCTCGAATAACTCAAAATCAACTCTGGGCGAAGGAGAATAAGAGTTTAACTGTGAGCCTCCTCAACGCACTCTATGCGGAGGAATTCGACTGCACTCTATGCAGGAATCTCCTGACTCGAACAAATAAATAACTGAAACTTATTCCCTCATTCCCTCAAGTT